>JAQHUG010000425.1:1042754-1054668 GCA_028555095.1 Dicrostonyx torquatus | reverse complement strand
AAAAAAAAAAAAAAAAAAAAAAAAAAAAAAAAAAAAAAAAAAAAAAACCTGTCTTGAAAAAAGAAGAAGGAAGAGGGAAGGGGAGGAGGAGGGAGACTGGAATAATTTAGGTAGCAGAAGGCCACCTGCCAAGTCCTCAAGAGGTCTGGCAGAGAATCCAAAATCCATGACCTCAACTTAGCAATTGGGACAAAGATGGGAGTAAAGACCCTAGAGAGCAAAGGGGAGGAAAGAACAAGACAAAGGAGGGGCTGCTTGCCAAGAAAATGCCCTGTAGATGTCTCTGGTGGCACAGAGCCCCCAAAGAGAGGGTCTTCATTTGTGTGAACCCTATCAGTAGGCGATGCCGTAAAGGTGGAGATAGAGAAGGAGGTAAATGAGGGTCCAGGGTTCCAGTTGGTAATAGAGGCTGGTACTCAAACTGGGAGACTGCACAGCAGAGGCTAAAAGTACCATACTGAGGAGGAAGGGACACCCGGTTTTATGGCATATTGAGAAGAGGGAGGAAGGGGCACCCCACAGTTAACTGCTCAAGTTCCACAGGATGCTAGTGCATGGGAGGCATTCCAGAAGGGCAGCGAAGCTAGGGGCGGCAGGGATCAATGACCTGCGGAACAGGAGATCAAGTCACCCAAGGAAGGATAAGGCGTTCTGAGTCAGTCCAGAAGAGAACCAGAGTGAAGGGTGCTATAGAGGAAGAGTCCAACAGGGACCAAACACTTACACATACTTGTTACAGACTCCTTCAAAACTGTCCCGTGGGCTAGTTGGGTGAGGTGTGCGCTAGTAGTAGAAAGGCCTTGAGTACAGCCAGAAAGCCAACTATGACCCTACAGGGTTCCCAAGAAAAAGCTCTAGCACGTATCCTCCTACAGTCTTGAGGACTGTGGTCCACCCCTATCCAGATGTCAGCCTTCACCTACTTGTAAGGCCACCAGACTGGCTTGAAGCAGGGGCTCCATAGGCATGCATCACCTTATGGTGTTGGCTAATCTGGGTGAAGATAGCAAACTCTGGTCATGGCCTTTTGAGGAACTCAGGGTAGGTCTCATCTTTCCACTGTTAGGCTCTGTCTCTGCTTGGGCTAAGCACGACCCCTCGTTTCAGCCATAGGCAGCTAATCCCTACTTTTCTAATGTAATTTCAGAAACAAATCACTTGTGTATTTCCTTTTAGTATTACTTTTTAAAGAAGATTTATTTAAGTATTTAATGTGCACTGGTGTTTTGCCTGTATATACTCTGTGTGAGGATGTTAGATCACCTGGAACTGGAGTTACAAAAAGTTGTGAGCTGCCACGTGGGTACTGGGAATTGAACCCAGGTCCTCTGAAGAGCAGCCAGTGCTCTTAACCACTGAGCCATCTCTTCAGCCCCTTAGTATTATTTTTAAAGCATTTCTTGTCTCATGTAATTTGTCATAAATGCAAGTCCTCTCACTTTGGAGAGGAGGAAAAACTGGGATAACCTAAAATGCATAGGATAATGTGAAGTAAAATAATTGTTTAACTATGTAAAGTTATGTTGCATTTGTTTTTATTGCAGAATAATTGTTTAACTATGCAAAGATGTGTTGCTGTTTCTCTTTGCCTGCCTAAGGCACCTGATTGGTCTAATAAAAAGCTAACTGACCAGTAGCTTGGCAGAGTAGGGATAGGTGGGACATGCAGGCAGAGAGAAAGGGGCAGCTGGAGTATAGGCAGGGCTGGCAGGCGGAGAGAAAGGGGGAACCCGGTACCTGCCAGACACGGAGGAAGCAGGAAAACAGATGGACAGTACCAGTACGTAGATGAGGTAAATGAGCCTCAGGGCAGAACATAGATAAATAGAAATAGGCTAATTGAAGTTTTTTTTTAAAAAAAGCAGTGCCTTTAATCCCAGCACTCAGGAGGCAGAGGCAGGTGGATCTCTGTGAGTTCAAGGCCAGCCTGGTCTACAAGAACTAGTTCCAGGACAGGCTCCAAAGCCACAGAGAAACCCTGTCTCGAAAAACAAACAAAAAACAAAACAAACAAACAAAAGCTAGCTAGAAACAAGCCTGAGCTAAGGCTGAGCATTCATCATTAATAATAAGTCTCTGTGTCATGATGGGGACTGGCAGTCCCAGAAAGCCTGCTACAGGATAGGAACTCATCATTAATAATAAGTCTTTGTGTCATGATGGGGACTGGCAGTCCCAGAAAGCCTGCTACAGGATAGGAACTCATCATTAATAATAAGTCTCTGTGCCTTAGGACAGACTAGACAGACACATCTAGTCAGCAGCAGTAGCCACCACTATAGGTACAAGCATGCTCGTGGTCATTTGGGGCCCACATGAAGTGACAACTATGCTGGTGTCATGCCTTCAACTCCTTTGTCCCTGTGACACTTTACTGTCTGACCTGTCTGCACACTCAGGACCTGTCCAAGATCTGGTGAGCCTGAGAGTCTCATGTTGAGATTTCATCTACTCTTTGAGATGCTCTCTTTTTGCTGTGCTGTCCATGCTTGCTCTGTGCTGGCTAAATGCATTACAGATAACCCCAGAGTGGTGACACACGCCTTTTATCCCAGCACTCAGGAGGCAGAGGCAGGTGGATCTCTGAATTCGAGGTCAGCCTGATCCACAGAGCCAGTTCGAGGACAGCCAAGGCTACAACAGAGAAACCCTGTCTTGAGAAAAAAGCACACTAAGTAAACAGATTGAGTACACGACAGGATGTCAGGCTGTTTTAAGCGGCCTCAGTGTATTATTAATTTGACTACAAGGTCCAGCTAAAGTTCCAACCCTTTAAACATAACATAAAAGATATTTTCACAAACTGGTATTGCTACAGGTCCAAGTGATTGAGCTTCCAAGCAGCTCAGATCCTAAGAATGCCCTCCTGTGTCCAGAGATGTTTGCTCCTGTCTTTCATGTCAGAGAAGAAGTCCACGATTTGCTTTCACCTGTGCAAAGAGTTGGCTCTGAGGTGAAGTCTATGGAACTCGATGCAGAGCAGAGACTCGAGACAGTTCTAGGAAGAGTGTTAACTGACCACAAGGTTCAGGCTTCAGGGACCCCGAGAAGATCTAGACTGCACACTTCATGTACCCCGAAGTATGCAACTAGTCAGAAGAATCAGAACACGGGGCTGGAGAGATGGCTCAGAGGTTAAGAGCGCTGACTGATCTTCCAGAGGTTCTGAGTTCAATTCCCAGCAACCACATGGTGGCTCATAGCCATCTATAATGAGATCTGGTTCCCTCTTCTGGCACACAAGCATACATGGAAGGAATATCGTATACATTAAAAAAAAAAAAAAGAATCAGAACAACAGCTCCTTCCTGCCTCAGCATACATTGATTTCCATAACCTGGCCACAGAGAGCCATAGTCTGTCTCTGCAGGAGGATGTGCTGGTTTTATGAATATTTCAGATATTTTTTTAAAAATTTTAAATTGTATGTCTTTAATTTGTTGCTTTTTTTTTTGTTTGTTTGTTTTCGAGACAGGGTTTCTCTGTGGCTTTGGAGCCTGCGCTGGAACTAGCTCTTGTAGACCAGGCTGGTCTCGAACTCACAAAGATCCGCCTGCCTCTGCCTCCCGAGTGCTGGGATTAAAGGCGTGCGCCACCACCGCCCGGCTGTCTTTAATTTGTTGGGGAAGAAGCATGCCACGTTGCACATAATGGGATCAGAGGACAACTTCTGTGAGCTGGTTTTTTTCTTCCATCACGTGGGTTGCTGGGATCTAACTCAGGTCCTCAGACTTGGCAGCCAGTGTCTTTACTCACTGAGCCACCATGCTGACCTCCTTCACCTCCCTTTTTTATCCGAGGTAGGTTTATAAAGTAAAAAGGTTTATATTGCTTCACAATTTCCAGTCCACAATCAATTGGCCCCATTTCCTCCAGCCTTCATAGCAACACATCATGGTGGAAGGATATGCCGGAGCAAAACTGCTCATCTCAGCAAAAGAAAAACGTCACCGCGGTGACTACCACCTCCCAGTGGTAGCACCCTATTGATCAGGACGTCAACACACAGGCTTGGGGTGGGGTGGGGGTATTGAATATCCCAACTGTAGCAGATCGCGACAGGAAAAGAGATCTTTGTCAGTCTCCTGTGGGTCCGGGATCAGGATGTCAAACAAGGCTGGTTTCCTATTCAGGACTAAGGGGAGAAGCCAGTTGGGCCGAGTAAGTAGTTGAAGGGGAATGAAGAGTTCAGATGTTTAGGAGGGACGCCTTAGAGATGTGTTAACTAACCTTTCTCTAAGGGATCTGACTATAAAGCCTAAATCACTGGTTCTCCACCTTCCTAACACCATAGCCCCTTAATACAGTTCCTCATTTTGTGGTGACCCTCAACTATAAAATTATTTTTGTTGCTACTCCATAACTATAGTTTTGCTAGTTATGAATCGTTATATAAATATCTGTGTTTTCTGATGGTCTTAGTGATCCCTGTGAAAGAGTCATTCAACACCTCCTAAGGGGTCTCGACTCACAGGTTGAGAACCAGTGGCCTAATGGGTTTTTTGAATCCTGAATCTCCATGACCACATCCCCTAGTGTAGATAGGAATATTAGGAATATATCATGCCCCCCTTTTTCTTTTTTTTGCTTTAGATTTTGTTTTCCAGAGTTTCTCTGTGTAGCCCTGGCTGTCCTGGAACTCACTCTGTAGACCAGGTTGGCCTCAAACTCACAGACCCACCTGCCTCTGTCTCTAACGCGCTGGGATTAAAGCTGTTCACCACCACTGCTTCACTTTCTTTTCTTTCTTTTTTTTGGCGGGGGGAACTCATTTTGTAGTTACAGCTGTCCTAGAACTTTTGAAGGCCGGCCTCAAACTAAGAGATTAGATTGGCTCTGTCTCTGCCAGGTGTGCATCACAACAGAAATCTGGAATTGAGGAGCTGTCGAGATGGCTCAGGGGTTGGCAGTACAGACCACTCCAGTAGAGGACTCCCTTCAGTTCCAGCACCTACCTATGTCAGGTGGATAACAACTGCCTGTAACTGCAGCTCCAAGAAATTTGACACTTCTCACTTCTGCAGGCACCAGCACTTACATACACTCAGTGTTTGATGGCTTGAGCAAAATCCTAGATTCTGTACCAGTAGAGGGAAAATGTGACCGTGAAAGATAAGGAGCTCTGTTACTTGACCTTATGGGACCTTGGGAAAGACAAAAGCCATCAGTGTCTTCGTTTTAATGTAGGGACAAAAGGATCTTTTTCATTGGGTTACTGAAGAGGTCAAGTGAGTACACAGGAATAACACAGAAGTTAGAGGGAACCTACTCCAGAGGTGATCTGAAGGTAGTGCCCAAGAATGCTGCCTACTGACCACCCCGGGTATGACAGTTCATCCTGCTATGCTATATGTAAAGCTTCTTGTAATTCTGTTCTTTTTGTCTTGTTTGTCTTTCTATGTACTCTGACTGTCCTGGACTTTGCTCTGTAGACCAGGCTGGCCTCAAACTCAAGAGATTCCCCTGTCTCTGGAGTGTTGGGATTACAGGCATGTGCCACCAACGCCCGCCTAGCATAACATAACTGACTTTATGTTACACTCTACAAAAAGTATTTTCAGAATGTGTGCTGATAAAATTTCCTGGGAGCTCTTCAAAAACTTTGGATTCTGAATGTTATGGCACATGCCAACTAATTCCTATATGCAGGAGGCTGAGTTGGGATGAGTTCCTCAGGGGCAACCTGACCCACATAGTGAAACCCTGTCTCCAAAACAAAACCTTTCAATAAAATGGGATGCAGAAAAGGGTCAATTTATTGGCTTCTAAGTCTGTACTTGTGCCAGAAGGTTTTTTTTTCCTTTTTGAGA
The DNA here is from genome assembly GCA_028555095.1 of Dicrostonyx torquatus. Lineage (NCBI taxonomy): Eukaryota > Metazoa > Chordata > Mammalia > Rodentia > Cricetidae > Dicrostonyx > Dicrostonyx torquatus. The sequence continues at coordinate 1,048,858 of JAQHUG010000425.1, read as the reverse complement.
AAAATCAATGTTTGTCCTTATTACAATCTCCCTACTCCACAGAAATATATGAAGCTATCCTTTTCTTTTTCTGAGACGGTTTCTCTGTGTAGGGGTGGCTGCCTGGAAATTACTCTAAGAATTGAACTCAGGTCCTCTGTAAGAGCATATAAGTGCTTAACCGTTGACCAGGATGACTTTGAACTCAGCGAGGCTTCTGCCTCTCAAGTCGTGGGATTAAAGGCATGCTGTGCTTCTAAATTACCTATGGAGAGATGAGGGCAAAAGTACCAGGCTAGTCCAGTGGACACAGTCAAAAGTCATAATACACTAGATGAATCGCTAATACTGAGTGGCTTTACCTCACCATTAGCCATTGCACCGGCTGATGCCCTGCAGAGAACACATCTATATTTGCACAGACACCTACAAGTTCAAAGACCACCCTGTAACCAACCTTGTCATGATGGCCCACCTTCCAGACACACCTGTCTGTCTGAATGCTTTGCCCGCAAGTATGTGTGTGTACCACGTATGTGCCTGACGTCATGGTGTTGGATCCCCTGCAACTGGAATTACAGAAGATTGTGAACCACCATGTGGGTTCTGAGAATTGAACTCAGGTCCTCTGTAAGAACATATAAGTGCTTAACCATTGAGCCAATCCTCCAGGCCTGTACTAATGTTTTAATATTTAAAATATGCATTTAATGTTATACATACTAAGCATTATGTACTACATATTTAGTATTTGTTTTTTTTGTTTGTTTGTTTTTTTGTTTTTTGAGACAGGGTTAAAACTATTTTTTTTTTTTTTGATTTTTGAGACAGGGTTTCTCCGTAGCTTTGGAGCCTGTCCTGGAACTAGCTCTTGTAGACCAGGCTGGTCTCGAACTCACAGAGATCCACCTGCCTCTGCCTCCCAAGTGCTGGGATTAAAGGCATGTGCCGCCACCACCACCCGGCCATACTTAGTATTTGTAATGTCTCCCCCTCTTGCCTCCCCACCAGGATGCCAGCTTCAGGAAGGCAGGAATTTAAGGCAAAAAGCTAATACATGTACACACCAAAGCATAGGACTTGTGAAACCAAAGAAGCAGAGAGCTCAGGTCAGGCTGAGCAACCTTGTTGTATATTGTAATAGGCCCTTATCTGGACCCTAGATCACCACATGGCCTCATCCAGTTGCACATACCAATGGCTGGGGAAGGGGCAAGTATAAGGTTTAACACCCAAGTAGAACATGTTTTATTATTTTTTAAAAGATATGTTTATTATGTATAATGTTCTTCTGCCTGTATAACTACCTGCAGGCCAGAAGAGGGCACCAGACCTCATTACAGATGGTTGTGAGCCACCATGTGGTTGCCAGGTATTGAACTCAGGACCTCTGGAAGAGCAGCCAGTGTCCTTAACCGCTGAGCCATCTCTCCAGCCCATGAACATGTTTTTAATAGTTGCTTTACCTCTTTAGTTTAAAACGGAATCTTGCTGTGTAACCCAGACTGCCCTTAAACTCAACCATTCTCCAGCCTCACCTTTCCAAGTGTTGAGATTATAAATTGTGCCACTATGTCCACAGTTCACTCACAAAAACAAACCCAGAAAGTCCGAAAGTCACAGCTGTCTTGTCCCTTCAACAGAACACATCCTTATATGCAGTCCCTCAGATGAGGTGGGCCTCATGACCTGGTGGCTGTGAGCTCTGGTACCAGTTTCAGCACCCACTACCAGGGTTCAGTCTTGCAGTTTGCGCTCACACTTTTTCTCCAGTTCGGCCATCTCCTTAAGGACCAAGGCTACACTGTACCGCAGCTCCTGAAATTTGGCCACGGGTACCTCAAAGCGGTGTGCAGATCCATCTGTGAGCTTCAGCTGCATGAGAACACTCGGTTGCAGGGAGCGGGACTGAGCACTGGTGGAGATGGCCACATCCACCCGCCACCGGAAATTAGACAGGTGGGGCAGCCAGGACCCCTGCTGTTGGGCCACAGAGTCGAGAAGTGGGCGCTGACTCCCAAATGCCAAACTGGTCAAATCTTCAATCAGATCTTGAGGAATGCCAAGCTCCTGGAGCTGGTCCTGGAAGGCTTCTGGCTTCAGACTGGCAGGGGGCCGCCGGAGAGCCTGCTGGAGCAGTGTGTGTGTGCCTGCCAACAGGACAGCCAGGCGCTCCTCTGATAGGTTAGCACTGGCACCAAGCTGTTGCACAGCTTCTCTGCAGTCTTTCCCATGCAGGGCCCCCACGACAAGCTTCAGCAACTTTCTGAAGATGCTCCTGTCCAAGTCCCTCATGAGCGGAGCCACTGCCGCCACTTCTGGAGAGGGCTGGGCTCCCAGGAAACTGACTCGGCCACCATGACTGTCAGCTGGATGGTGCAAGTATGGAGCTGCAGCCCCCAAAGCAGACATCCTGGCTTCCCCTTTCCTGATCAGTCCGAAGAGAAGGTGCTAACCACAAGTGCCTGGAGAAGTGAAGAAGAGACAAGTGACTCACTGGCCAGGGGCTTCATGTATCAAAAAATGAAATTCGATGTGGTGCCCCAACCGCCTCACTGTCCACATGAGCTACCAACGATAGAGAGTAAATGGGACACGTGCTTGGGAGGTGGCACTGAGACCGGATGGCAAAGGAGTCCACCTTAGTCTAGGAGAAGAGAGATCAGCAGTTGGCAGGAAAAAGAACCAAGAAACAGAAGTGCACGCGTAAGTCCTACGTTAGCAGTATAAGTGAATTTGGACAAGGCAGCTGAGACCCCTCCCCTACACAAGCCCGAATACTAATCATAACTCTGGAAGCCCCGCTGATCTCACATTACAAATATAAACCACTCCTTTAAAGTCCTTGGCACCTGGAGGAAGCTGTCCGCTGGTACCTTACCGCGGCTGGCAGAAGCAGGAAGTTGACCGGGCCTCGGGAAGGGTCCAGAGACACTTCCGGGCTACTCTAGGATAGCGTGACAGAGCACCTCTATGGTTTCTAGAGCTGCGCACGCGCAGAAGGGAAGCAAGTCTCTGTAGTTGTCTTCTGACGCTTGGTTTTTGGGAAGAGGAAGAAGTCTTCAGTTTCAGGGATGCGACTCAGAGCTGTACCTGTCCTGTACATAGGCGGTCCAGTATGACAGGCACACGCTAGAATTGTTGTAGTTGGTGCTATCGAATTACATACTTTAAAATAGTTGGATGGGCCAGGAGGCGATTCATGTCTTTATAACCAGCACTCCGGCCGGGCGTGGTGGATCAGGCCTTTAATCCCGCACTTGAGAGACATAGGCTGGTGGATGACTGTGAGTTCAAAGCCAGCATGATCTACAAAGTTAGTTCCAGGACAGCCAGGACTGTTGCACAGAAGAACCCTGTTTTGAAAAACCAAAAGAAAAGAAAAAAAATCCAAAAATAACAAAAGCAGTACTCGTGAGGTACAGGTAGGCAGATCTGTATGAATTAGGCCAGCCTGGTTTAGATATTCAGTTTCCGGGCAGCCAAGGCCACAAAGTGAGACCCTGTTTTAAAAACAAAACACCTAGAAACTAGCATATTTTGACAAAATCCGACACAAATTTTACCATATTTTCTTTTGAGCGACCTAAACAGACCCCCTTTGCCTGTTTTACCTCTTTGCTATTACCTAAGATATATTTTTTATTTTATGTGTGTGGATTTTTTCCTGTATGTATGTCTGTGTAACACTGTGTGCCTGGTGCCTATGAAGATCAAAAGAGAACATTAGATGCCCTGGAACTAAAGTTAGACAGTTGTGAGCTGCCTTATGAGTGCTGGGAATCAAACCCTGGGTCTTCTGAAAGAGCAGCTAGTGCTCTGAGCCATCTCTCCAATCCCTCATTAATTCATTCATTCATTTTTAATTTTATGTGTATGTAGTTTTGCCTGAATACTTGTATGTGTTTGACATACACACCTGATCAGAGTCCAGAAAAGGGTATTGGACTGAAACCAGGGCCGATTGTAAGCGGCCTCATTCCCTCTTGATTGCTTCAACACTTTACAAACCTGATTTACAAACCAAAGTGACTTCAATTTTCCAGAGCTTCTACCACAAAGATTCTATCCATCATGGGGCTCAGCAGAGCCATTGAAGCACACCTCATCCCAAGCCCCATATCAACCCTCCTGTTTTTTTCTTTTTTGAGATAGGGTCTCACTATGTAGTCCTAGCTAACCTAGGATATGTAGACCAGGCCTGTCTCAAACTCATGTAGAACAACCTGCCAAGTACTGGGATAAAGGCTTACACAAGCAACCCCCTTTTAAACTCTACTGTGACATGTGATGTGAATGTGATGTCCCCTGTATTCTCAGGCATTTAAATACTTGGTCCTCAGTTGCTGCTGCTGCTTAGGAAAGTTTAGGAGGTACTGCTTGCTGGAGAAAGTATATCAGTAGAGGTGAGCTCTGAGAGTCTAAAGACTCTTGCCAGCTGGGTGTGGTGGCCCATATCTCTAATTTTAGCTCTCAGGAGATAAAGAAGAAGTATCTCTGAGTTTGTGGTCAACCTAGTCTACACAGTGAATTCTATATAAGCCAAGGCTATATAGAGAGACCGTCTTAAAACAACAAAAAAAATTGAATTAAAAATAAAGATGTGGGACTGGAGAGATGGCTCAGTGCTTAAGAGCACTGACTGCTCTTCTAGAGGATCCAGGTTCAATTCCCAGCACCCACTTGGCAGTTCACAATGGTCTGTAATTCCAAGATCTGGAATACTGTCAGGCAAAACACAAATGCACATAAAATAAGAATAAAAATTATGAAAATATTTTGAAAAATATAAGGATGTTTGCCATTTAGAGTTCACTCTTTCTGCTTTCTTTTGTGGTTTGAGACATAAGCCTCAGCTTCCAGCTCCAGCTGCCATGCCTACCTGCTGCCCTGCTTCCCCACCTTGATGATGACTGACTTATCCCTTTGGAGCCACAAACCCTGCCTTGGACATGATGCTTTATCACAGTAACAGGACGGTAACTGATGCAGAGGCTGGGACAAGGGAGTTGTTTATTACTGTGAAGGGCTGATCATTTATTTTTTGGAGGAATTTGGAAGACTTTGACACTTTGGGCTAGAAAACTAAACTGTTGTGTAGAAAAGTGAATTTTATAAAAAGATTGTGTGTATGAGTGCTCCATCTGCATGTGTGCCTGCACATCAGAGGGGGGCATCAGATCCCATTAGAGAATGTGGTGAGCCACTATGTGGTTGCTGGGATTTGAACTCAGGACCTCTGGAATAGCAGCCAGTGCTCTTAACTTGAGCCATCCTCAGCTTAAGTGTTTTAAGTGTTGTGGTGTCCAAATTCACTGGGAGAAATAAGACTTAGTTTCAATTTAAATTTAGATTAAATGACTTTATCCTTTGTTTTTCTGAGACAGGATTTTTCTGTGTAGTCCTGGTTGTCTTAGAATTTGCTCTGTAGATCAGGCTGGCATCGAACTTACAGAGATTTACTTACCTCTGCCTCCCAAGTGCTGGGGTTAAAGGCATGTGCCACCATGGCCTGCTCCATCTTCTGTTTTTTGTAGTTAGCTCTCCTCCAAACCCAATTTGAGCAGCCAAGGTGCTTTACAAAACACAACCCCAGGGTAGAAGTGTGGCTCAATGGCAGGAATAAGGCAAGGCCCAGGGTTCCAATCTAAGCTCAATCTCTGGGAAGAAAAACACTGAAGAAAACCTAAACAGCCCTGTAAGGTTCTCCTAGTGGCATCCCATAATTTAGAATAAAATGCAAAATCCTAACTAGGCTTACAAGTTTGTGGTCCATTCGCCACTCTCCCATCTCATTCCCTGTACCCCAATTCCAGTGTCAGATCTTCTGTCACCCTGTCCTGGGTCATGAGACAGTGTTCCACAGCCTGAGCCATTTCCCTCCTGACGGTGGCCTCAAAAGGTCTGTTAGGCAGACATTCAGGAGCAGAACTGAGGGACACACAGGTCTGGTTTGTGGTTCCTTCCCTTGGTCCAGACTATCCATTCTCTGGCCTCCCATGGCTGGTGAAGAACTGGGTAGGTGCTAGTGTGGTATGGCGCCTACACCACGGGATGAATGGTTTGTGAGTCAGGAAAGGAGCTGGAGATTGAAACACACACACACACACACACACACACACACA
>JAQHUG010000425.1:1020285-1042713 GCA_028555095.1 Dicrostonyx torquatus | reverse complement strand
GAGAGAGAGGAGAGAGAGACAGAGAGAGACAGAGAGAGAGGGAGAGGAGAGAGGAGAGAGAGAGAGGAGAGAGGGAGAGAGAGGAGAGAGGGAGAGAGAGAGAGGAGAGAGAGGAGAGAGAGAGGAGAGAGAGAGGAGAGAGAGGAGAGGAGAGAGGAGAGAGAGGAGAGAGAGGAGAGAGAGGAGAGAGGAGAGAGAGAGGAGAGAGGAGAGAGGCCATCCTTGAAATAAGAATGCCCCCTTTAGTGTGTTCCAGGGCAGCTTATATAGGGCTCTCCTTGACTAATGGCCACGCCTTAACTCTTGGGATTTTTCAGCTACAAGCTCACCAGAAACCACTCCCCTGTCATCAGGCACTCATGAGGGTCTTGTGCTCAGAGCAGCTGCAAGCATAGGAAAACAAGTAGTTTACTCTGGTAGATAAGGGGTCACAGGAAATTCAGGGTCTGAGGGTCTGCAGTTCCCCAACAGTGTAGGTCTGCTGTTTGTGACTGAGAGAGAGGATGCACATGGTGCTTTCTTATCAATCCTCTACCAGGGGTGTTAATGTACACATCTTCACACTAGTTCTTATAACTACCCTACGGCAGAACATTTTCAGATAACTAGCTCCGGATTTTAGGATGGGTGATTTTCTGGGTCATATAGCAAGCTCCTGAACCCCAACATGACTTCAAGCCCTTGTCAAGTGGTCATGGTACTTCTACATTGGTAGCTACATTTCTGCATTGGTATTTAGCCTGCCTGTCTGTGTGAGCATGTCAGATCTCCTGGAGGTAGAGTTTCCAGTAATTGTGAGCTTCCATGTGGGTGCTGGAATTGAACCCAGGTTCTCTGTGAAAACAGCCAGTGCTCTTAACTACTGAGTCATCTCTCCAGCTCCTGGCCATGGTATTTCTAAACCTAGCATTGGTGTATACCTAATGCTGGCCTTCCATCCCCACATAAAAAGCATTCAAGAAGCACCTGCCTCTCAAAATAAGAGGGATGGGGTCCTGAGTGGCTGTGGTGGGGGCAGATTTTAAGAGGCATCAACTGGGGGTGAGGTTGTAAGTCAGTGATAGAGCACTTGAATAGCTCGCTTAAGCCCTCAGTACCTCAGGAAGGAAACCGAAAAGGGAGGAGGTGAAGCAGAAATCAATTCTAGCATCTTTGCTCCCTTTTCACTGAGTTACAGGATTATTTCCTTATTGAGGTCATGTTAAGTAACTGGTCCAGAGGGAAAACATTTGGGGTTACTTCTTATGTAAATGCAGGGTCTTGATAACTGTTTGCATCTGCCTAAGTGCTGGGATGGCAAATATGTACCAGCAGACCTGGATTTGGTGGCTTCACTTAAGCTGCTTCTTACAAGAGCTTCCAAATCTTTCCTGATATCGATTTCTCATCTGTAGGATAGAGATCTCCTCTGAGTTCAAAACACAGCTACACTTTGAGTGTGACACACACTTTATTTAATGGGTGAATGCCAAACATTCCAGTAACAAAACATTATTTTCATAAGTAGAATATTCTTTGGTATTTTGAGACAGGGTTTCTCTGTAGCTTTGGAGCCTGTCCTTGAACTAGCTCTTGTAGACCAGGCTGGCCTCGAACTCGCAGAGATCCGCCTGCCTCTGCCTCCCAAGTGCTGGGATTAAAGGCGTGTACCACCACCGCCCGGCAAAAGTAGAATATTCTTTGAGAACAAATTTGAATCTCCCCCAGCAGTCTCAAGTTTCTGTTAGCATAAATTACTCAAATAAAATAAGGCTTCAGGTTTATTCAGTTATATTTATAGTGTGGCGGTCTGAATGAGAACGGCCCATAGGCTCATATGTGTGAACACTTGGTCCTCAGTTGGTGGAACTGCTTGGGAATTATTAGGAGGTGTGGTCTTGAAGGAGGTGTGTCATTGGGGGTGAGCTTTGAGGTTCCAAAGGACTCTCCATTCCCAGTTGGTCCTCTCTGCTTAATAACTGTCAAGATGTGAGCTCTCAGCTACTGCTCTAACACCACGCCTACCTGCCTGTCTGCTGCCCTGCCCCCACCATGATGGCCATGAATGCTCCCTGGAACTGTAAGCCCCAAATAAACTTTTTAAAGTTACCTTGGCTATAGTCATCACAGCAATAGAGAAGTAACCAAGACATTTAAGTGAATGATTTATCCTATGTGAATCTTTTGGTGCTGAGTGAGCCTGGAGCTCCGATTAAAAGCTTTGCCACAAGTGTTACATGTGTAAGGCTTCTCTCCTGTGTGGATCCTCTGGTGTATGATCAGGTGTGAGCGCCACCTGAAAATCTTGTCACAGTCATCACACTGGTGCAATTTCTTTACAGTGTTCACTTTTTTAGAATTCAAAAAAAGTGTTACTTTCAACTGTGTTTCCAAATTCATAGTACCACTGGGCTCGAGTGTGGATCCTCTGGTGTTCAATGAGGTATGAACTCCGGCTGAAGGCCTTTCCACACTCACTACACTCATAGGGCTTCACTCCAGCATGGATTATCTGGTGTTGGAAAAGGGTTGAATTTTGACTGAAGGCTTTCCCACACTCATCACACTTATAGGGTCTCTCCCCAGTGTGAACCCTCTGGTGGATGGTGAGCTGTGTGCTCATACTAAAGGCTTTCCCACACTGCATGCATTCATACGGCTTCTCTCCCTTATGAATCCTCTGGTGATAAATGAGACTGGAGCTCTGGCTGAAGGCCTTCCCGCAGTCATCACACACGTAAGGCTTCTCCCCGGTGTGGATTCGCTGATGCTGAATAAGATGGGAGCCCTGGACAAAGCCCTTCCCGCAGTCGTCACATTTAAACGGTTTTTCTCCTGTGTGAGTTCTCTGGTGGCGAATGAGCCGGGAGCTACAGCCAAAGGCTTTGGTGCACCTGTTGCACTTGTAAGGTTTCTCTCCAGTGTGGATCAGCCGGTGCTGGCTCAGGCGAGAGACCCACCTGAAAGCTTTTCCACACTCCTCACACTTGAATGGCTTCTCCACACTGTGATTTCCCCCATGGGCAATGAGGCTTGAGTTCTCTGAAGTTCTTGGCATTTGAGATTTCTCCCCACTATGCATCCTCTGATGCTGGGCTAGAGTTGAGCTCTGGCTAAAGGCTTTGCCACACTCCTGGCAGGGATAGGGCCTCTCTCCAGTGTGAGTCCTTTGATGTCTGACCAGCTGTGATTGCTGGCTGAAGGCTTTCCCACACTCTTGACAACTATAGGGCCTCTCTCCTGTGTGGATTCTCTGATGATGAATAAGGCTTGAGCTCTGACCAAAGGTTTTCCCACATACCTCACATCTGTAGGGCTTCTCTCCTGTATGGATTCTTTGATGCTGAATCAGTTTTGAGCTCAAACGGAAAGCTTTCCCACAATCAACACACTTAAATGGTTTCTCTCCGGTGTGGATTCTTTGATGCTGATTGAGTTGTGAGCACAGCCTGAAGACTTTCCCACATTCCTCGCATTCATAAGGCTTCTTCCCAAGACAGTTACTTGTGTGCGTCTCCTCTAAGCAGTCAGCTAGGTTTTTTCGGCACTCTTGACATCTGTATGGTTTTCCCTGTTCACTCACTTCCAGATATGGATCCAGGTTCAGAGTTGGTTTAAAGACTCTACCACACTCTTCACAGTTTTCTGATGTCCCTTTCACACTGTCTCTCTGTTCGTCAGGCTGGGAACCCAGAACAGTGGCCTGTAGCTCCTTGCATTCCTGGACAGTGTCCTGGGGAGCCATAGTCTCATTATTGAGATGATGCTTCTGGGAAAGGGAGCCACTTAGTCCAAGGCTATTTGAGCAATTCTCTGACAAGACCTTGGAATCCAAATTGTCTCCACAGGCAGGAATCTGCTTTTCGGGAATGTTCATGTACTCACAGGTCTGCTTGTGATTGGTTCTAATAGTAGAATCTGAAATAAGCACAAAGTAAAAATGTTCTTGACATCTGAACTTGGAGAAAAGGCAAAGATAACCAGTGGCTTGTGGGAATCTCAGCACTTCAACACACCCCAAGTGGAAAGTGTGGCAAGGAGACAGAAGGGGAAATGCTCATAATTTAGTTCACTGGACAGTGATGGCATACTCGTGTCTACTAGGCAGAGGACTGAAAGTTTCATGTCCTAAGAGGGTCTACAACCACCCTAGAGGGCACTGAGGAGGGAATATCTTAGAGTAAGCAAAACAAACTGGACAGAACAAGTCTGAGGACAGAATTCATCAGAGCAGGTCAGCGTCCTGCAAACATGCTAGCTGGCAAGTGAGGACAAAGAGGGTGTCTGACCAAAAATAGACAGGAATGTTGAGACTACGGCTGAAGAAGTGGTGGTATCTTAGCAGGAAGATCCCAGAGCAGAACTGGGTGCTTAGCCTACCCATGACTAGCCTCTAAGGTGGGCTTCTCGGAAAAGAACTCAAACTGCAAACCCACATCTGGCAAGCCTTGCTATAGGCGTGATGGTTAGTTTTCACTGTCACATTGGTACATTCTAGGGCTACCTGGAAAGAGGGAACCTCAACTAGAAACTGCCCGGGTCAGATTGGCCTGTGAGTTTGTCTTGATTGATGATTTATTATGGAAATACCTAGGCCACTGTGTGCAGCATCGTTACTAGGCAGTTTGATCCAGACTGCATAAGAAAGTGGGCTGAACACAACCGGAGTATAAGATGGGAAGCGGTGTTCCTCCATTGTTTGTGCTTCAGTTTCTGCCCTGACTTACAATCAGAAATGTAAACCACAATAAAACCTTTCCTTCTGAAGTTGATTTTAGTTAGAATGTTTGATCATATGACAAAATAGATGAGAACACTAAGCCATTGGCTGAGTGACCATACCCAGTAGTTTACACTGATTTTTTTCCCCTGGGGCAAGTGTCAGGGTTTGAGCACCTAGACCAAGAGGCCTTCGTGAAATCTACTTTCCTTTTAGACCCTCCACACAGGCTGCCTTCCTGTTCTGATCCCACAGGCCAGATTTCTCTATGACCATTAATTACATGACACATAGTAGTTAAATGGACAAGTGTTTTGTGCCCCTGCCTTTTTGTAGTTTAGCCTTCCCAGAAGTGGCCATACACCTAGCTGTGGTTCTTTCTAGGGTTGGTCCTCTGCAGTGTTTTTTAGCAGCCCAGACTGGCCACCAGGACTCACTCTAGTTCCTTCTTATTCAGACCTTCTATAACAGAGCCTGGGCCTCACCTGTCTGGCAAATCCATGGTGCCTCTGTCCCCTCTGCTCCCTGTAGGTCAAGGACCCATGGCTCTTGTCCTTGCTCCAGTCGAGAGATCAGTTCAGGCTTAAAGACAAGGAATCCTGCTGTGTGTGAGGCAGAGAAGGGGAGAGGATGGAAATATGGCCAGAAGTCAGTCCTGCTTCTCATTCCCAGTCATGAATAACAGGAGCTGCTAGACTTATGCAGAGCCTATTGGGAGGGTGATGAGGGATGAAGCTGGATACATACAACCCCTTCTCTCTAGCTGCTCAGATTAGACAGGAAGGGGCACCCAGACTTCCACAGTCTTCAGGGAATACTGTCACTGAAGAAGAGGACAGATCTACTTGGGGGTACAAGAGGAGTAGGAAGCTTAAGCCCAAGACAGAACCACATCTGCAAAGTCACGGCCTTTTCTTCCCCCAGCTCAAAAGACAGGATACTCCAAGAGGTATGGGTAGCCAAGAAACAAAAACTTAAAATTAGTAAGCAATGAAATAAATGAAGATTTCAAATCACAAGTAGTGGATCCAGACTCCCTTTAAGGCCAGTTCATAGAAGTGGGGAAGGTGTTGATCCAGCCAGGGATCCACAGAGCGGGCCTAGACAGCGAAGAGCATTTGCTTCTCTTCAGGTCGTCTCCTAACACCTACATAGCAGCTCTCAGCCGCTGTAATTCCAGTTCTAGCAGGTTCACAGACATACATACAGGCAAAACACCCATACACGTAAAAAAAAAAAAGATAATATTTGGAGCTTCCCTCAGGCTTCCCACAACATGGGAAAAGAGATCCATCAGCCAGATCTAACCTGAAGCCCACTGTCACACACGACAAAGACAGTGATGAATGTAGCCTGAGAAAAAGCCATGAACTTGTTTTTTTTTTTGTTTTGTTTTGTTTTGTTTTTCGAGACAGGGTTTCTCTGTGGCTTTGGAGCCTGCGCTGGAACTAGCTCTTGTAGACCAGGCTGGTCTCGAACTCACAGAGATCCGCCTGCCTCTGCCTCCCGAGTGCTGGGATTAAAGGCGTGCGCCACCACCGCCCGGCAAGCCATGAACTTGTGAAATGTCTTTTTGTTTTGTTTTGGCAACTCAACTGTAAGGTTCTTGAATGTCAACCTTGTAAAGGATATGATGTCACGGTATCAAAACGTTAAACAAATGGTACAGTAATAGGTTCAAGTTTAAGTAAAGGCAGGGCCCCACGCTCATCAGAAAACAGACAGCATTTCTTAAAAAGAAAAGAAATCTGACCAAAGTTAACATGGGAAGAGGAGAAAATATGCAAGTACTGTTAGGTATATTTTTTCTATTTTTTTTTCTGACATGGTTTCTTTGTGGAGCCCCCACCTGCCTCTGCCTCCTGAGTGCTGGGATTAAAGGTGTGCACCACCACTATCAGCCTCCTAGCAACCTGGTGGTAGAAAGGACACGCTGCCAGTGTGCATGTGTGGGTGTGGCTAGAATCTCAGTTAACTAGTGCTGCAGCTGAACATTAGCATCGTCACAGAGAGACATACAATTCATTTACCCTGCACTTTTCCAAACTCTCCTATGCTGAGTGCCATGATACACATAAACTTATCATCTCAGCAACCACTCAAGCGGCGGAGGCAGAAGGACTGCTTACTTTAAGCCCAGGAGTTCTAGGCCAGACTGGGTAGCAGAGTGAGGTGGCCATCTCAAAAAGAAAAAAAAAAATTCAGTAACTTGGCACTGAAACATGAAACTACTGTCGAAGCAGAAACTATGGGGAAAGAGCAACATTTACATGGAAACTGGGTAGCTTGCCTAATGGAGCGCAGTTCCTCACAGGCACATTGTAGCTGTATGTGCAAAGGGTCTGAGACAAGACAGAACACGCAGATGAAGCTGCTGGTCACTGTAGTGTCACTCAGTAGCGACACACAAGAGAAAAGGCCACTATATACCAGGCAAGAAAGCTTAGGGACTGACCCCACTGAAGGCTAAACCCTAACGAAGAAAGAAAACCATCATCATTCCTGGCAGGCCAGAACCCCAGGGGAAGTAGATAGGGACTATCGAGCAAGTCCTGGCCACTGTACTCCCTGTGTTTTCCTCCTATCACAGCGACATGTGATAAGCTATCTGTGAATCTAAGATAGCACCTGCAAATTACTGAGTGAGTTTAAATTATGGGTGGTATAAATCAGTAGAACATTTAATAATGCACTTTTTAAAAATAATGTGCTTTATAACATGTTGCCTTGGTTTTGGTGAAATCTAACACAAGATATACTGAACATCTAAACACCCACAAGTCAGTAAGACACAACAATCCATTTTGTTGTTGTTTTTTGTTTTTTAAGGCAAAAGAGCTGCACAAGTACATGATTTCAAAACCTAACAAAAGTAATAAGCAAGGATATGACAGGATGCCCAAACTCTCAAAAACTAGACAAACCAAAACCAACATAATCTTAAGTTGTTTTACTTTCTTTTCCTTTGTCTTGTTTAGTTTAGTTTTGGTACTGTTTTTTGTTTGCTTGTTTTTTGTTTTTGTTTTTTGAGACAGGGTTTCTCTGTGGCTTTGGAGCCTGTCCTGAAACTAGCTCTTGTAGACCAGGCTGTTCTCAAACTCACAAAGATCCACCTGCCTCTGCCTCCTGAGTGCTGGGATTAAAGGCGTGCGCCACCACCGCCCGGCCTGGTATTGTTTTCAAAACAGGGTTTCTGTGTAGCCCCGACTATCCTGAACTTGTTCTGTAGACACAGGTTGACCTCAAACTCAGAGATATGCCTGTCTCTGCCTTTCGAGTGCTGGAATTAAAGGGATACACCATCACGCCCAACCTGCTTTTCTTTCTTTCTTTTTTTCTGAGCTAGGATTTCTCTATGTAACAGCCTTAACTCTCCTGGAACTAGCTCTGTAGACCAGGCTGGCCTTGAACTCAGAGATCACCTGCCTCTGCCTCCCGAGTGCTGGGATTAAAGGCATGCGCCGCCACCACCCGGCTTGATTTGTTTTTCTTTTTGCTCTCTGTGATACTAGGGATTGACCCCAGAACAACTTTGTGTGTGACAGAAGAATGCTCAACCACTGACCTGTACATACTCCAGCCTTTGCTGTATACTACTTAAGACATCAGAAAACTGGTGTCAAGTTATATGGGATGAACAGTTATAGACCTGGTCTGGAAGTACCTGGTAAACCAACTACATCCCATCCCCACCTACCCCACTCCTGGCCCACGAGCCCAGGCATCCTCTTAAGAACTCAGGATACTCCCACATTGTAGGTGCCAACATGAGGATGGGGCCAGCCCTGAAGCAGGCTCAGCAACAGGTGAAATCAGCAAAGCAACCAGCAGGTAAGACATACATTCTACCACAAAGTTGAAACAAACTACAGAGTGGTATGTGCTGGAGCAGCCTGCAGAGAAGGTAGCAAGAATGGGAGAGGTCTGACGGCAGGACCAAAGGAAAGATGGGACTCAAGGTATCACTGACACTCTGGTTCCAAAACAGTTTTCTCTGGAGACTCCTCGAGCTAACAAAGATTCTCTTTCTTTTTCTTTGTTGTTGTTGTTGTGTGTGTGCATTTTAAAGCTATTTCAAATATGGGTTCTATTTCTCACATGGTAATTTAATAAGCTTAGGAAAAACAGAGGTTTTACTAGTTTCCAGAAGTGTACCTACCTAGTCAGGACTAAGTTGGGTGGGTGATATGTATAGAGCTAGTCTGGCACACTTAGATTCAAGGTTTAGCTCCTAAGGCACAAGCAGTTAGCATCCACATCCCCTCTCTCTGACAAATGAGGGGTGGATGTAGGGGATGGATCCCCAGCTGTAGCCTCACCTAGTCCAGCCACACTGCTGTGGTTCTCCAGCATCACTTCCCTGTAGAGGGCCCTCTGGCCAGAATCCAGACATTGCCACTCCTCCTGAGAGAAGTGCACAGCCACGTCACCAAATGTCACCGCCTCCTGAAATCAGGACACACACTAGCACCCCAGAAGTCCTTAGGTGCCAGCTCCAATCTGGCACTACAACATATTCAGACAGGTGACCCATAGGATTGGACTAGAGTCACAGGGATCCTTTCAGCTCTTAAATCATAGGTGGGAAGAGGGAACTTAGTCCATGGTAGTGATC
Organism: Dicrostonyx torquatus; assembly: GCA_028555095.1. NCBI lineage: Eukaryota > Metazoa > Chordata > Mammalia > Rodentia > Cricetidae > Dicrostonyx > Dicrostonyx torquatus. The sequence continues at coordinate 1,033,399 of JAQHUG010000425.1, read as the reverse complement.
TTAACTCCTCTCCACTGAACAGGCACTGCTAGGCTCTGGTCTGGGCAGACATTTACTCACTGCCTCAGACACTGAGCCTGGCAAGAGCCACAGGGAGGGCCAAAGCTAGAACTGTGTTCAGGCCCAGTGGAAAGGCAGATCCCCAAAGTAGGAAGTGGAGGCTTGACAGAACCAATGGGGGAATGCAGGCAGCCAGGCTTCCTACCATCAGATTTGGAGGGTGGGATCCACTTGCCTTGACTCAGACACCTGTGAGAAATTATGAAAAGATGAGAGGTCAGGGTGGAGGAGGCTCCCATTTCCCAGGGTAATCCAGGGGTTTCTGCGTCCCCTGCTTCTTTACCACCAACCCCAGGCATACAGGGACACCAGACTGGGCAAACACAGCCCTGACACTTGAGTATCAGCCACCGAGCCCCTTGCCTGTGTGGGGTTGCGGGGCTGAATCACTTAATAAACACATTAAGAATAGCTGTCGGGGGGGGGCACACATTCAACTAAACCATGGGAGACGCAACAGTGAATGTGCAAGAAGTTTGCCTTCATGAGCCACCTAGAAGAGACAAATAACCACACATAAAACCACAACTGTGATAGTGCTGAAGTAACGGGACTAGGAACGTGGTTAAATGAGAAGTCCTGGTAAAGTCCAAATAGTCTTCCCCCAGGGGCCCCGGGCCAAAGTGATGGTGGAGAAAAGTGAGCCAGTATGTGAACCAAAGAAAGCAACCGAAGTAGTTAGCCGAAAGCGGGAGACAGGACTTAGGAGAAAGGACTTCAGGGGAAAAACTGAACCCCTGTTCACAAGGATCTAAATTCCAGAATAGGCTACAGCTGCCCTAAGTCATAAGGATTTCAGAAGTCCCCCTCAGCTAAACCAACCAAAGCCCTTAGGCCCCTCCCTAGCCCCACCTCCGCCCATCCCCGGGCGGGGTCAGAACGGGAGGACGCTGGCTTCCTCGGTAGCTTTAGACAGGTGTCAGGTCATTGGCTTGCCCAAGCAGCAGTGAACACTGGAAAGGGTTCCTCTCTCAGACCCCAGCATTTGGACAGCCAATGGGAAATCGCGGTCCCAGACAGAGGACAAACCCTGAGGTGCCATCTGAGTCCAAAATCGTGACAACACTTTCAGCCTGTGTCACTGACTCTAGGCTTTCAAGGTGCAGAACTGAGGGGAAAGATGATCCCAGGAAGTGATTATTCAGGAAACTAGGGAGGCGGTAGGCGGGTCCAGTCCTGGAGGGAAGCCGCTTAACTCAGGCCCAACACTGGAGCTCGGGAGCAGGCTGGAGGGGCTGTGGTGTTCAGCTATTCGACTCGCATCCGCTGGGGCCAAGTCCCCGGCCAGGCACTGAAAACAGCCCCGAGCCGCCCACGCCTCTCATCTCTTCTGGGGGCCCCTTGCCCTGACGACAGGGAATGCAATTGCGCCGACTCACCCAGCCTGGGCGCGTCTGGGACCAGCCAACAGAGCGAGCCGCCGGAAACAGCTTCGCACGCCCATCCCTCCGCATCCCGCCCTGCATACTTCCGCCCGATCAGATCCGCTCGCCGGCCAGAGCATCTCGATGGTTCCCCAGCCCCGCCCCCGAGGTTACAGGAGTAGGGGCGGGTCCAGACGCGCGCGTTCGCTCTCTCGCTGTCCCTCCCTCCCTTCTTTCCTCCCTCTCTCCCTCTCTCCCTCTCTCCCTCTCTCCCTCTCTCCCTCCCTCCCTCCCTCCCTCCCTCCCTCCCTCCCTCTCTCCCTCTCTCCCTCTGCCCATAAAGAGCTGGGCTAGCGTCTAGGGAAGGTCGATCCTGGTATTTCAGGCTGACCCTGACGGAGCGTAGCCCAGTTAGCTTTTGCTTAGCTTTAGAAAGAACTAATAAGCACCAGAAACCTTTACCCTCCGGAGGCAGAGCGCACTGGCCCGGCTGTCTAGGAGGTGGCACAGGTAGGGGAAGCAGGAGGCTCGACGGGGTACACCGCAGCTGTGGGGCCAGAGGCGCTAGGACCTGAGAGGCTGTGAAGGGGAATCCTCAGTGGAGGTCTCTTGCCCACTGCTCTAGTCTGGAGGTCGGGTGCCTTTGACACTGCACTTCAAACCCTCCTCAGCTTGTTGCAAAAAGGAGCCGCGCAGGGTGTCTGAGCTCCCAGATCACACATCTGAGACTCAGAACGAGAGCAGAGGTCACTAACAAGACTGAAGATACACACAAATGCCAAGACGAACATGTGAAAAAGTAAGGTAAAGTCTTACTTCAACCATCCATCTTCAACCACGGTGACAAAGAGTGAGACCAAGCTGGGACAGCCCACTGGAGATGTCTACCCGCAAAGCCTTCCTTGGAGTCAGACACCCCAGACTTCTCATGGGTTTTGTAATACCCTTCCTTAGTCTATTTTTCTTCTCTGTCTCTGTCCCCGCCCCTTGACAGGATTTCAAAATATAAACCAGGCTAGCCTAAAATTCACTTTGTAGTACAAACTGGACTTGCAATCCTCCTGCCCCCGCCCCCAAGTGCTAGAATCCATGCCAGCGCCTTCTTTAGTTAGGTAGACATGCAGGTTAAAGCATACTATTCAGGCTGAAGAAAGAAAAAAGGGTACACTTCTGATGAAAGACCCTGCCTGGCCTCACTGCCTCCTTCGAAGCCTTTACCCAAAATCCCTGAGAGTCCTTGAGTCACAAAGTCAGAGTTTTGAGGAGAAAGCACATCTTAACTTCTCAAGAATGCCGGCTCCTGAGTAAATCTGATTCCTTCTTCTACTCTCCCTCTCTAAATGTCCTAAGCTTGTTGCAGTGTGGGAGTCTTAAATAGAGACACTCCTCAGGACTGGGACCCTGCTCCCTTAAGCTTCAGAGGACACCAAGATCAACTGCCTTGTCCCCAGTTCCGGAAGAATGAGGCTTCACCTTACAGCTGCACTCAACTCTACAGAATTGGGAACCCTATGTGGAAGTGGATATTTTCCTTCTTGAGCCCTCTCCTGTTCTTCTATCTTTAACACACCTTGCTTCATCAAATTTCTTTTCTGTGTATCTCCAATGATACATTCAAAAATCTCTGATCAAACAACTAATCAGCAATGGTTACAGGACTACCAAATGTTAGCCACAGAGCTGGAGGCGTAGGACTACCAAATATGTCTGATGATGCTGTGGTGATGGGAGAGGAGCAGGTGCTTTAAAGTTTGTTTATGTAAAGATAAGAAAGCTTAGGGAAGGATGACTTCAGAAACATGTTCCAGATTTCTCTCTCACTCTGCTGCTGTTAAATTAAAACACCAAAAGTTCACAGTCTTAACATTAATCGATGGAATTTTGCTAAACTATTAATCTGGCAGACTACTACCTCTAAGTGAGTATACTACTTTTTCTGTAATGTGATTTTGGTACAGATTACAAACATTGGGAATTCTAATGTGTCTAAAACTGTATCTTTTCACAAACTCAAAGAATTCTTGTAAGCTCCAGGGAGTTAACCTGGATCCACCTCAAACTTACCAGGTCCAAGAGGCACAGGATGGCCCCACAGAGTCTAGACAGCAGAGTGAAATAGCTAGATATTCCTGGACTTGGCCAGCACCCCAGCTTTCTCGGGTCCCCCAAAGGTTGCAACACCCCCAGATAATCAGGAAGCAGTCTCGTGAACTTGGCATCCTCATCCCTGCCTCACCTACTACCCCTTTCTAACTCCTCAGCTTTTTATAATAAGCAAAAGGGAGGCATGTTATTATTCATCTGTACTGACCTGCCCTTGGGGTCCTGACAGGATATGTCCTCAGCTGTGCCACTAAGAGCACCTCATATGCACATTTACTATACTCAGTTTTAAAAGGCGGGCCTTGCCCACTCCCCCCCCCTCCCCTCTCCCCCTCTCCCTCCAGTTACTCTTGTCCTCAGGGACCGGTCTCTGCCCCTCTCTCTACCCCTTATCTGCCTCCTTTTCTGCCCCTTCTCTCTCCTCTTCCAATAAGCCTCCCATGTGAGTCCTGTTGTATGGCATGACTTCTCTTCCCTCCAATTTGTTAAATAAACAACAACACTAAGGACCTTAGTTTCATCCCTAGAACTGACATAGTACAAGGAGAGAACTAACTCCTAAAGTTGTCCTCAGGCCTCCACACATGCACTGTGGCACATAAGCGCGCATGTGCGAACACACACACACACCCGTCAATCAGTCAGTGAGTCGGTAAGGTGTTTGCTGCCAAACTTGAGGATCCAAGTTTCACCTTCAGGCCTCTTAAAGCAGAAGGAGAGAATAAACTCCTGCAAACTGTCCTCTAGTCTCTACCCACAAACTGTGGCAAGAGAGCTCTGATGTGCGCCCATCCCTCACCAATAAATAAAAAAATTAATGTCATTTAAAGAAAATTGCCGGGGGGTAGTGGCACACATCTTTAATCCCAGCACCGGAAAGGCAGAGATAGGCAGAGCTCTGCATTTGAGGCCAAGTTGGTCTACAGAGGGAGTTCCAGGACAGGCTCCAAAAACAAAACAAACAAACGAGAAAACAAAAATTAAAGATAGAGCTGTTATTTGCAGGAGAGAAGACTTAAGGGTGCGTCAACAGCAAGACATCAGGGTGTGTCAGTAGCAATCAAGTTGGAGTTTATTAAGAAAAGATTTCTGGAGCTAGAGAGATGGGTCAGTGTAGCAGCTCACAACTGTGTGTAGCTCCAGTTCCAGGGGATCAACACTCTTATACAGCTATACATGTAGGCAAAACATCAATGTGTGTGAAATTTTTAAAAAATCATTAAAATTAAAAAAAAAAAGATTGTGGGCTGGAGAGATGGCTCAGAGGTTAAGAGCACTGACTGCTCTTCCAGAGGTCCTGAGTTTAATTCCCAGCAGCCACATGGTGGCTCACAGCCATCTGTAATGAGATCTGGTGCCCTCTTCTGGCATGCAAGCATACATGGAAGGAATGTTGTATACATAATAAATAAATAAATCTTTTTTGTTGGGTGGTGATGACAGTTCCTCCCGTGGTGCCAGGTTTTGGCAGGCTATTCTCAGGCCTAGCATAGAAATTTCTAGAGAAATTTTAATGCTTTAGAATCCCTGTTGTAGTTTGTTGTTGTTGTTTTGTTTATTCGAGACAGGGTTTCTCTGTGGCTTTGGAGCCTGTCCTGGAACTAGCTCTTGTAGACCTGGCTGGTTTCGAACTCACAGAGATCTGCCTGCCTCTGCCTCCCGAGTGCTGGGATTAAAGGCGTGCACCACCACCGCCTGGCTCCCTGTTGTAGTTTTAGAGACCAGGAGATCACTGTGTCAGAACCAGCTCTGCCATGCTATATTTCCCACAGACTACGTATGGGCAAGGAGTAAGGATTTCCTGTTTTGAGTTTTGAGAGAGTGGCCTGTGGCTCCAGAAGAAGCAAAGCAGACATCCGTGGCAGCAGTCCCATTTTCAGGGGACTCTGGGACTTCGCAGCTCTCCTTGGTGCTGCTGAACTGTAGGCTACCATGCTTCTTGCTACATTTCTGTGCTAGTCCCTCAGCAGCAGAGCCACAAATGATCTAAGCAATTTCCCATCCTACTGTGGGCCTAGGAACATGGCTGCTTATAAACCATGCCAACCTTGCTCAGCTGTTTGGAGAAGAAACAGTCTGCACCCTTGGCACTCGTGATGGAACAAATCATTGGAAACGCAGTAAAGTAACCTGAACATCTGTGGTAGTGACTCTGTGAGCTAGAACCAACAGCAAGCACATTGCTGTTTAGGGGACAGCCTGGCCACTTGGCAGTTGGTAACTCTACCAATGGGTGGTACATCAGTCAGGAGGAATGTGTAGCTACAAACAGGCGTTTATAAAGGAAAAACAAAAAAGGCAAACATGCTACCGTCTTCCATATTTTTTATATATTTTTAATCTTTATTCAGACACTCTTCATGTGTTTGTACTGTGCCTACTGAATTTCAGGTAACTGTGCACAGTGGGTTCCTATTTAGATGAGTGCAAATAACCAAAATACCCATAGCCAAGACAGAATAGAGCGGAGATCTGGGTGTGGTGGCACACGCCTTTAATTCCAGCACTGGGACGCAGGGCAGGTGGATCTCTGTGAGTTTGAACCCAGGTTGGTCTACAGAGTGAGTTCTACGGCAGCCAGGACTACACATTGGGACTCTGTCTCAAAGGAAATAAGTAAATTGATTAAAATGGAGGACAGGAACACTTCTGGGCATGTTTGATTTGCATAAATTTTTATTTTTATTTTTCATTAATAGGGGAGGGCTCAAAAGCAATCTTCGATTACCATTAATAATATAGCACTGCATTTGGGGACTCCGCAGGGGTCAGCATCCGGAGGATAATGGATAAGCCCTGGGAAAACACGTTTGTGATCATGATATCTCCCTTGCCAGATAAGTATATAAGTTCTTTCTTTAATTTTTTTTTTTCATTTTGCTTTCATGTGTGTCTTGGTACCACGTGCACTGAGTCTTTTTTGCTTCCATGTATGTCTATGTACCGTGTGCATGAAGTACCTACAGAGACCAGAAGAGGGCATCAGAGACCCTGGAACTGGAGTCACAAATAAAAGTTCTTTTTAATTTAATTTAATTTTTATTTATTTTGACTTTTTGATTTTTCAAGACAGGGTTTCTCTGTAGCTTTGGAGCCTGTCCTGGCCCTCACTCTGTAAACCAGGTTGACCTCGAAATCACAGCGATCCACTGGTCTATGCCTCCCTGAGTGCTGGGAATAAAGGCATGTGCCACCCCACCACCACCACCACCCCGCCTGGCATCACAAGTAGCTGTGAGCTGCTAGGTGGATTCTGGGACCTGATGGAGCCTGGAGGCCATTTGGACCTTGGAAGATAACCTTGGGGTCATTATCTTCTCATTATAATGATGAAAGCCACCCACTGGTTCCTTAGGAGATCCAACCAGATTAGGAAAGAATAAAGGTGGCACCTTGGCCCCTGGAAATAGATCTCTTCACAAAGATGTGACAGAGTTGGTAAGATGGCTGTGCTTGTGATCACAGACTTAGGAGGCCGAGGGTTGAGCAGTTCACACCAGTCTGGGCTACACAGCAAAACCGTCTCAAGACAAAACAAAATTCTCAAAATATCAACGATAGCATTCATACCAAATTCCCATAACCCAGTCCTAGTTAAAACCCAGGCTCCACTGGGCCAGGGGCAGAAACAGATCACCACACATTCAAGACCAGCCTGAGCCAGTGAATTCTGGGAAAACATGGGGTAGTGAGAGCCTGCCTTTACAGAGCAGCCACTGTTGCGGGAATCTGTCTGGAATAACCGCTCTGCCACCAATGACAGCGGAAGAGAAATGTCCCCTGTTGACTGGAGCTGGGACAGCTCATGAGAGCCTTTGGTCCTAGGTCCAGTGTGTAGACTCATTTTATAGTCTAAAACCACAAGGTGGGGCAGGCAGGTTCTATTTTATTTATTTATTTTAAGCAGCAGTGACCCTTACTTCAACTATTTCTCCCGGCCATTCTGATTCAGGTATCAAGTGATGTCATGTTTGGCAAACCGGCAGCACAAACAGTGCTTTACGTAAATCACTAAAGAAATCAACAAACCAGTATCTAACAATTGGTCTTTTCTACTTCACCACTACACAAAGATTCAGGCCTTAGATCTGCCCTGGGAGAAGAGGATCCACTCCAACTATCTATTCATGACCATTAAATAAAATAGACTGTCAGTCTCAGAAACTGTTTGGTTACTTGCCAGCAGTACTACTGAATAAAAGAACCTGCAAATTCAGAAACAGAATCAAAGGAAGCGTCGTAGCCAGGAGGCTACTCAGAAGACCTAGGCAGGAGAATTGTACAAATTCAAGGCCAGCCAGGGCTTCATAACGGAAAAAGCCAGGCTTTTTCTGTTTGAAAAAATGCTTTGTTTCTATGTGGTTTAAATGCCTACAGGTACAATTAAGATTAGAGGCACGCCAGGCGGTGGTGGCACATGCCTTTAATCCCAGCACTCGGGAGGCAGAGGCAGACGGATCTCTGTGAGTTCGAGGCCAGCCTGGTCTACAAGAGCTAGTTCCAGGACAGGCTCCAAAGCCACAGAGAAACCCTGCCTTGAAAACAAACAAACAAAAAATTTCTAAAAATAAAAAAAAGAAAGAAAAGGAAAAAAATTAGAGGTACATCAGGACTGATTTTCCAACACTGTCCACATTAAAAAAAATTATACCGTCGCAATAAATTTGAGGGCTGGAGAGATGGCCTAGCAGCTAGAAATACTAGCTGTCTAATTTCCACTGATTCCAGTTTGTGTGTGGTGTGAAAATTACTTTGGGCAAAAAAGGTCCTTAGTTTGAAACAATCTTTTTTTGTCCCAGCGAACTCTGCCTCCTTTGTTTTACCAAGTTCTCTCCTTCTCCCTTTTCCTCCTTCCCTCCCTTCCTCCCCCCACCCTCTCGTTCTCTGTCTATGTCTCTCTTTGTCTCTGTGTTTCTGTCTCTCTGTCCAGGATCTCTCTAAGTCCTGGTTGTCCTGGAACTCACTATGTAGACCAGGCTGGTCTCGAACTCACAGAGAACCCTCCTGCCTCTGCCTCTCAAGTGCTGGGATTAAGGTCGGCTTTTGTGGCTTTTTTGAAACAAGGTCTTGCAATATATTTTATGTTGGCCTGGAATCCGTAATCCTCTTGCCTCAGTTTCCCAAGCCCTGGGATTACAGGCCTGCCACAAACACTCAGCCCAGGCGTTACTTAATCTGCGCTTTGTTTACCTGCGATTTAGTTTATGACAATAAGGAAAAGCAGCGTACTCTTATGACAATAAGGAAAAGTACAGATCCTACTAGTTGAGGGCAGAGCGCGGATTCGGCTAGCACTGGCTTGAGAGTGGAGCGCATCCCCCGGGCTCCGCCCAGCCCCAGCGTCGGGGCGCCGTGCTCTGAGACCCTAAAGAAGCACCGGAAGTGCGCGGCCACCGTCGCCGCGCGCGCGTGCGCAGCTTGGCTGTTCCGCCCCCCTGTCGGCAGTCCGCTTGCCCCTCAGCGCGGGCCCGGCCCGGTGTAGGTGGGTGGCTGGTACAGAGGGCCCTGGCCGAGGTGAGGCTCCCGCGGTCCTGTAGCTTTGCAGGTGGGCACGGACAGCCGGCAGGCAGGTGCAAGGGCGTCGAGTCGTGGAAAGACCACGCCGAGCCGAGGGACTCGGCTGGTCTCGGGCTGGCTGCCTCAGCTTCTGGCCAAGGGCGCTGATGATGCTGCGACACTTGGGAGGAGGGATAGTGGAGGAGGCAGCGGTCCCGGCCAGGCGGGCCACTCAACAACGGGAGGACCGGTGGGAGGGACAAGCCGCTGGCGGCAACGCAGCCTTGGGAAGCATGAATGTGAAGGACGATGGCCTTTAGGTTTTGCCAAGAGCTGGTCCTCGCCGCCTGTTTTGTGTCCTCTCACACCCGCAACCCCGTGAGGCCTGCCGCGGTGAGGCCCAGAGCCTTTTCCAGGCTGGCCCTCTAAGGCTGAGGCGGTGCTATGCGCCCATCCTTGGGTGTCCTGGTGCATGGCTGGAGCTGCCAGCTTGCACCGTGCTTGGGGCAGTTCTCAGTTTGGATAGCAGCACGGGACAAACCACACAAGCTGGCTCTCAAGGCTTCAGAACACCCCAGAAGGCCACTTCAGAAGCGAGGTCTGTTGTCTTCCTCTGACCGTCTGTCCACTGCCCCAGCAGAATGGGGCTGAGTTTGTCTGTTTTCTCTCCCCGAGTGTAAGTTGGGGAGGCCTCAGGCCGGGGCTGCCCCTGCCTACCACGGATTCCAAGGTGGTTCACGGGCCAGATGGCTGCCAAGTCCTGCTCTGGGGCTCCGGTGAGTTACTCTTTCTCCCTACTGTCCTGGTCACAAACTGTCTCCTCTAGAGCTGTGAGGCGAGCCCTAGTGAAGCTGGAAAGGACTGGGATACAGGGATAGTATGCTCTGTGTCCTATCGGCCCTTGCCTGGTCCTCTGGTCTCAGCTCTGTTACCCCATGAGAAATCAAGAAGCCACACCCCTGGTGCACTCTCAGCATATTGTCATTCCAGGGAGAGATGCCTCTGACCTTCCAGGATGTGGCTGTGTACTTCTCCAGGGCAGAAGGGCAGCAGCTGGGCCCCCAGGAGCGGGCGCTCTACCGGGATGTGATGTTGGAGAACTATGGGAACGTGGCCTCACTGGGTGAGAAGTGCCCTGGAGCCCTGGCTCACAGTGGGGAGTCTCTAAGGGACCTTAGGGGCTGATTTGGCCCTTTGATTCCCAAAGGGAAGAGGATCCTGCTCTTGTCCCCAGGTACCAGTCTGCCTAGTTCTAGGGACGATTTTCCAATAACCTCACAATGTCATCCCTTTCCCTGTCTAACAATAAGAGTTCTTAGGCATTTGAACTCTTTTGCTCCTTGGTCTCCCCTGACCAGTGTGCCCATGCAGGCAGAATGTTCTCTATCTGGTGTGCAGGACCCAGCAGGCAGGGTCCAGCTCCAGCCTCCGAGGCTGCAGCAGCTCATCCAGGGTCCTTATCCTTAACAGGATTTCCAGTCCCTAAGCCAGAGCTGATCTCCCAGCTGGAGCAAGAGGAAGAGCTGTGGGTCCTGGATCTTCTGGGGCCTGAAGAAGCAGAAGTCTTAAGAAGTTGCCAGACAGGTGAGCATAAGCCAGAGGGCTGGTCTCAGAAATGGCCTCGGGAGGGCTAGAAGTGAAGGCAGATTTGGTGATGGTATGCAGTCGCCCTCTCTAAGGGAAGACATAGCGCTTGCATGCATGTGCTTGACAGGTTTTCCTTTGCCAGTCCATTTGCTTTGCCTAAAAAAAAAAAGAAAAGATGGTGGTCACACAAACCTTTAATCCCAGCTCTTGGGAGGCAGAGGCAGACAGATCAGATCTCTGTGAGTTCGGGGCCAGCCTGATCTACAGAGCTAGTTACAGGACTGTTACACAGAGAAACCCTGTCTTGAAAAGAAAAAATCAAAACCAGTATTGTAGTTTCTGGTCCTAACGTGATTTGTTCTTTTTTTTTTTTTAAATATTTTTTAATGATTTATTTAACTTTATTTTATGTGCATTGGTGTGAAGGTGTCAGATCCCATGGAATTGCATTGTCAGACAGTTGTGAGCTGCCATGTGGGTGCTGGGAATTGAACTCAGGTCCTCTGGAAGAGCAGTTAGTGCTCTTAACCTCTGAGCCATCTCTCCAGCCCCGTAATTTGTTCTTTTACACACCTTCATGAACTATTTTGTAGGATATATTTTCTCTTCTCTTACTAGCTGCAGATTCTGTATCATGCTCCTTTCTCCTTCATCTCTTCCTCTTCAGCCCTCAGTGTTGGTCAGCAATACTTCCTTGTTCTTGAGACTAGGCCTTTTTGTGTTTCTCAAGCATGTCTCAAGCACTAGGATCAAGTCATCCCTTCTGGAGCCTCGGCCTCCATAGTAGCTGAGACTAAAAGCATATGCCACCACGCTTAGATCTTTAGCGGTCTTTGTTTTATTTTCTGTTTTAGTTTTTCGAGACAGGGTTTCTCTGTGTAGCTTTGGAGCCTGGACCTGGAGCCTGTCCTGTAATTTATTCTTTAAACCAGGCTTGTGTGCCACCACCACTCAGCTCATTAGCGCTCTTTAAAATGCCTCTTAGAGATAGATCCCTCCCTCCCTTCCCCTTGCCTCAGCCTCCTCAGGTAGCCAGGGCTGACTTTGAACTTGCTGTGTTAAGAAGGATGGCCTTGAAATTCTGATCCTGCCTCTGCTTCTCAAGTGCTAGGATTATATTATAGGCATGTGCAGCCACACCTAGCCCCTTGAATGTTTATTTTATTGACTCTGTTTTAATTGTAAGCTTCTAAGTATTTTGACCCTCAGCTACTGCTGGGGCTCATTCTGTTTTCTGCTCTTCTCCTTGTTCTTCCCTGTCCCGTTTTGTTACATGTCCTGTTCCTCACTGTCAGAGTGGATCGTACTTCATCAGGAGTGTCCTAACATTTGCTATTACTTTATTTTGTAAAGTTAATCATATGAATTGTTTGCCCTTTATTAGTTGTTAGTCCTTTTGCCAAACATGAATGCATCATCATTTTTGAGTGATTTACTTAGTCTCTTTTGAACAATTTTTATTATCTCAAGTTTTTACAAATTTGAAATTGGCTGCATGAAGCCTATCTTTTCTAAAATTGGGAGCTTAGATCATTGATTTTTAATTTTTCTTTTTAAAGATGTCTAAAGCAAGGCTTTATGAAAGTACAACTTTAAATATAGTTCACATTTTATAAATACCACTGTTGTGTATGCATGTATGTCTGTGTTGTGGTATGTGCATACTTTAGGTGGCTGCAAAGATCAGAGGCATCAGATAGATGCTAAATAAGAGTACTGGGTACCAAACCCAGGTCCTCTGGAGATTAGTATGTGCTCTTAACTACTGATATATCTCTCTGGCCTGTCCTCGTGTGTGTGTACACGCATGTATGCATGCACACATGTGAGTGCTGTGTAATGAATTCATGCATGATAGGCAAGTACCCTACCAATGAGCTATATCCTGAGCCCTTTTTGTGTCTGATTTTGAGACAGGGTCTTAGTTGCTTATGCTGGCTTTGAGCTCACTTTATAGTCTAGGCTGACTTTAAGTTTGTGATCTAACCTGAGCCTCCCAAGTACCCAGGATTATAGACCTGCACCATCAGGCTTAGATACATTTCAGGAATTTTCCATAGTCCTTATTAGCCTTTTTTTTTTTCCTTTCTTTTTTTTTTTTTTTAACAATTCTGTGGCCCAATCACTATTTGGACAGGTAATTTTCTAATTATTTTATTCTTTTTTTTTTTTAAGCTTAATATTCTGCCTGTGTGTATGCCTTCAAGCCAGAAGAGGGCATCAGATCTCATTTTAGATGGTTGTGAGCCACCATATGGTTGTGGGAATTGAACTCAGGACCTTTGAAAGAGCAGCCAGTGCTCTTAACCTCTGAGCCATCTCTCCAGCCCTATCTTATTGTTCTTAGTTTGTTGTGTAATTCCACTGTGGTCAAGGAGCATAACTCTGTATGGTTTCTTTTTTTTTTTTTTTTTTTTTGTTCGAGACAGGGTTTCTCTGTAGCTTTAGAGCCTGTCCTGGAACTAGCTCTTGTAGACCAGGCTGGTCTTGAACTCACAGAGATC
>JAQHUG010000425.1:1003419-1020190 GCA_028555095.1 Dicrostonyx torquatus | reverse complement strand
TGTTTTTTGTTTTTTCGAGACAGGGTTTCTCTGCAGCTTTGGCGCCTGTCCTGGAACTAGCTCTTGTAGACCAGGCTGGTCTCGAACTCACAGAGATCCACCTGCCTCTGCCTCCTGAGTGCTGGGATTAAAGGCGTGCGCCACGGGCTACCCAGCTCATTCTTATATTTGCTAGATGTCTTAGGATTTCCAGGCCTCTTAGTAACCATACTCTTTGTGTAGTAGTAACTCTTCCATACCTGTGATCACCCAGCAAAAAGCCACTTAGAAGAGAAAGGGATTTGTTTAGTTTGGCTTGGAGTTCAGAGGGGCTAGAGTCTATGATGCAGGCAGAGTTATGGCAGCAGGAGGTGGGGCCAGCCTGGCAATCGGGACACAGCCTGACCATACTTCATCTGCAAAAGGAGAGCAAGGCCCCATAGCCTCCAAACTCCCAAAAAGTACCACCAGCTAGGGACCAAGTGTTCAGATACATACATCAGCCTGTGGGAGACATTTCTCATTGAAACCATAATATCCATGTAAAGAGAGATGGGTGTGTGGGTGTTCTGTAGTTACAGGATTATGCAATGTCATTTAAGTGGACGAGGCTAATGCTGTCACTCATGTTTTCCCCATGGTTTTTTTTTTTTTTCATTTTGTTGTTGTTGTTGTTGTTTACTTGTTTATTTTTTCAGTTGTTAAGAATATCCAAGGATGTAAAATTTTCTTTTCCTTGGATTTATTCAGTGTCTGTTATTGATTTGTTCTCATTTATGAGATATGAGATACATTTTAGGTGTGACTAACATAGCAGCTCCAGCCTTCTTGCTGTTTCTGTTAGCATGGAGTATCTTTTCCATCTAGTTAATTTCACTTAAAGTATCTGTCTTCCAGATAGCACACAGTTTGGGTCCCATTTTCTATGCATTTTATCTTTTAATTTTTGTGTCTCTTTTCTTGCTTCCATCCCTTCCTCTCCTCTTCTGCTCTAGTGTTGGGGATAGAACCTAGAGACTCTCTCATGCTAAGCAAGCGCTCTACCACTTAGCTGCACCCCTAGCCATAATGCGGTATTTAGTAGATAATAGCTTTGTTGTTGTTGTTTTTGTTACTTTCTTGGGGTTTTGTTTTGTTTTTTTTTAGCTTGTTTTCTATTTTGATTTGAGCCAGGGTCTCTCTATGTAGCCCTAGCTGTCCTGGAACTCACTATGTGGACCAAACTGGCCTTGAACTCACAGAGATCCACCTGTGTCTGCTTCCCAAGTGCACCACGACACCTGACTTTTGTTTTGTTTTGACACAGGCTCTCATGCAGCCCAGGAGGGCTTCAGACTTACTGTGCACTTGAATCTGGCCTTAACCTCTCGATCCTTCTACCTATACCTCCCAAGTTCTGGACATGCCTCTAGGTTTTGCATTTATTTCCTTTTTGAACATTTTTATTTCTCTGTTCCCTTTTCTTATATAACATCCTACCATCCTTTATTTTAGCCATAAAGAATATGTATGTGGGTGCGTGTGTATACATACACAACTTTAAATTTCATCATACAGTATTATAAACAGTTAACAGATGGCCCATGATTTACAAAGAGGTTGTCCTCATAAACACTGTAAGTGGAGATGATCATACATTGAAAATGCACTTCTTATTCCTACCTTTCTGACATCCTGCCTTAACCACACAGCACACTAGAGTTTAGTCTGTTTTTGTTACCTAAGGTTGAGTGTGAGCTGTGACATGCTGCCACTGCCTGGGTTACAAGAAATGGTCATACTGCATATCGATAGCCTAGAAGTACCAAAATTCAAAATGGGAGGTAGGCACCTCCTGAATACATACCACTTGTGCACCATTGTAAAGTTAAAAAATCAGCAAGTGTGGTGGTGCATATTGTGACATGGAAGGCAGAGGCAGGAGAACTATTACGTTCCAGGCTGCCCTGGGCTATATGGCATGATCCTGTTTTAAAATAGACAGAAAAGCTGGAAATTTCTTCAGCCAAATCATAATAAATTGCTATATTTGGGACCTGACATGTTCCCAAAGGCCTGTGTTGAAAGTTAGACTAGAGCACCACTGGGAGGTAGTGGGGACTTTAGAAACTGGGTCACCAGGGACATACTGTTGAAGGAAGTACTGAGACTCTGACCTCTTCCTTTCTTTTTGCTTCGTGGTTGTCACAGGTAAGCAGACCTCCTCCACCCTGTCGTGATGCACTGGATGTTACAGGCTCAAAGCAGCAGGGCCAAGCGACTGGACAGAAATCTTTATAACTGAGGGAAAAGCAGACCTCTCCTCCTCTTCAGTTAGTTTGTATTTAGTATTTTGTCATTGTAGCCAGAAAGCTGATTATCAGCTGGGAATCATCTAAATACAGTTCATGTAAACTAGAGAAAATGAGCTGAAGATGTGACTCAGTGGTCACAGGGCTTGCCCAGCGTGAACAAGACCCTGGGTTTGATCCCTCGTATGGAATAAAACCAGACATGGTAGTGTACGCCTGTAATTCTGGCACTTGGAAAGTAGAGGTAGTGGGATCAGAAATTTAAGGTTAATCTCAGCTGTATAAGTGAGTTTGAGGCCGGCTTGGGCTATATGAGACCCTGTCTCAAACAAAAAGGTCAACCACACTGAAAACTCAGCAACCTTTATGGCTCTCAGAAAACTGAAGTCTCAAACCAACTGTGTAAAATAGGGACTATTATCTGTAACTGAGCTTTCTGGAGTCTCAGTAGGACAAACCTGTGTTGAAAACTCCATGGCAGGCCAGCGAGAGTCCTCAGTGAGTAAAGGCACTTGCCACCAAGCCTGACAATCTGAATTTAATCACAGGAACCCAGCTCCCAAAAGTTGTCTGAAGTATGCTAGAGGATCCCAACCTAACACTGCTACCCTCCAGAGAAACAATTTGCCCACTGCCTAGCTGACCCAAGGAAGGGGAATTCCAGTGCCCTCTAGTCTGTGTGTGGAGCTATTTGAAGCACAGCTCACAGAAAGTGAGGTCTGGCTGTGCTGTGGCCCTCTCCCCTCCCTGGTCCTGAGTATATTGCTGGGACCTGCTCACTGCTGCTCTTTCACTCACATCTGACTGCCTTGCAACAGAAACTGGAGGGCAGGAAAGTATTCTTCCTTTTGAGACACTCGTATACAGGTCAGCTTGGTCTCTCATAGTTCCTGCTTCAGACTCTTGGGATCGCAGGTGGGCATCACTCCAGCCGACCCAACGATAGATGGTCCAAAAGACAATCTCAGAAATTTTAAAATACTTTGCACTAAGTTAAAATTCCACTTGCCAACATTTGTGGAATGCGATGGGAAAGCAGTGCTTTCTATAGAAATTGATGTAGTAAATGTGTAGTTCCTTGTATAAAAAAGAAGAGAGTTTTATGTGGCTTTAACAAGCTGAAGTAGAACTGAGTAGGCTTAGGGGAGGGGGTGATAAACAATTTAAGACAGAAACAGGAGCATTCCAGAAAGATCTCGTGGCCATGTCTCTCTGATCCACAGCTTTGCTTTTCTATGCAGTTTCTCTTTGGAGGGGACCTGGGGGGAGTCAGTGGGTGTTGCATTGGCGAGGCTGAGTCCTTTCACTGTTTTGGGGTAGGCAGATGCATACTCCCAGGTGGTTTAACCTCTGTAATGGCTTAACTAGCTAGTGTAGGTGTGGCTTTCTTCCATCGTTCTTCAATCCTTTTGTTCCCTGCTCAGTTAACTGATCCTATACTAGAAACCGTGTTAACTTGAACTCCACTCATGTGTTGGAGTTAAAAGGTCCCAAACGGGTTTCTGTAAGATTGGATCTTCTCATGTGCTTTATTCAGCCTTTCCCGTCTGTGGGAGACCATGTGATTCCGAGCAATGGCAAAGGCACTACTGACCTTCCTTCAGTTACAGGGTGGGTTCCCCTCAGATTTGAAGCACTTTTCTGTTTTGCATTAAGCTCTTTGTTCACTAATCTGGGATATAGTTAGCAAAGATGATTATGTTACCAAGGCTTTGCCTGGAATGTTGTGTCTTCAGATATGACCAGCCTACTTTAAAAAACTTTATGAAGCAAAGAATAAATACTCTTTGGTGAACTTTGTATTAGGTAGTATGGTAGTTTGTCTTAGGTAGATATGGTTATGTCCAGAACCAAGACTCTAGCAGCTTCATCTACCTATAAACAGGGGCCAGAGATTTTCCTCTGGAAAATATGGGAGGGGTTGGAAACCTCAAAAGACATAACCTGAGCAGCCGGTACTCTTGGAACCTGAGGAGAATGGCACCTCTGATGGGGACCTCCCAGTGGCTGTTAATTCTATAGTTGTTAGTGACCAGCCCTCTCATGAGTACTACAAGCTACAGAAATTCCCTTATAAGCAGTGAGGAGATGTAACCTCCCCAGACCTTAGAATAACAAAGGCATCAGGTGGGGACAGAAACTACTGTTCTGGGTTAACAAAATCATGGCTGTTAGTCTGGGCTGGCATCTCTGACTCTGTGTGTAAAGTCCAGGAGGGAGAAATATCAGGAACAGGCATTAAAAGTGTTTATGTGGAAATCCCACCTTATTTTGAAATCTGAAATAAGAAATCCTGTGGGTATCAAACTCTCCTCCTAAAAGAAAAATAATGTATCATTAGAATTACCTCCAATTCTCGAGGACCATAAGGCTTGTGGTGGTGGGTTGAATGAATATTTTCAGCCTAAACTTTACCTGTTAAAACTTTTTTTAAAAAACTCTCTGCCAACCAGATGGTGGTAGAAACAAAGGAGGCAGATTAAAGGTGCACTGGCTGCTCCTCCAGAGGTTCTGAGTTCAAATCGCAGCACCCATATGGCAGCTCACAACTGTCTATAACTGTAGCCCCATGGGATCCACTGCCCTTTATGTTTTCATTTTGTTTTTTCAAGACAGGGTTTCTCTGTAAATTTGGAGCCTGTCCTGGAACTCACTTAGACCAGGCTGGCCTTGAACTCACAGAGAACCCTCCTGCCTCTGCCTCCTGAGTGCTGGGATTTAAGGCATGTACCACCACTGCCTGGCTCAATGCCCTTTTCTAGTGTGCAGATACACATACAGACAAAGTACCCATATATGTAAGATACATAAATACATCTTTAAAAAACTGAAAGAGATCATCATTACAGCTACATCTCATGAACATTTAAAGGATAATAAAGGGATGGTATGAAGAGTTCTTCACTCACAGATTTAATAACAGGAAATGAGCCAATTCCTTGAAAGATAATCTTCCAAAACTCCACAAAAAGAAAAGAACAGTCTGAGGAGACATGTATTTTAATAGTCTGCCTGTTTCAAGAGAGTCCCATTGTGGTCTGATAAAGGAAGAAATGGTAGCAATTCTCTACACTCTTTGTAAGCAGAGAAAAGTAAAAGCAGGTCATGGCTAGGAGGTCAGTGTCACCTGTAACATGAGGGTCCTTCTTGTTGGGGTTACTGTCCTGCCCAGTACTCCACAGCCGGCAAGCCCCAAAGAAAATCACACAGAGAGTCTACTTTAGGTTATTAACTGATTGGCCCATTATCTCAGGCTTCTTACTAGCTCCCATAAGTTATATTAATCCATTGTCAGCCACATAGCCAGTACCTTCTCTCAGCTGGGCTGCTACATGTTGCCTTGTTGGAGATCTGCGCAGGAATGCCAGGGAAGCTTCCTGCTTCCCAAATTTCCTGTTCTCACCTCTACTTCCTGTCTGGTTTTCCCGCCTATACTTCCTGCCTGGCCAATCAGCATTTATTTAAAACATGATTGACAGGATACAGAATTGTCCTGCACCAGTCACCTTAGTGGCAAAATCAGAGATGATACAAGAAAAGCAAACTGCACACAGGTATCGCTTATGACCACAGATGGAACAATTCTCAAGAAAATAATAGCAAATCAACTTTAACTGTGTATAAAAAGAAATTCTGTGTGGGAATAGGCCTCCCTTGAGTCTCCCTCCTGTTCTTGGGAGTTATTTACAAAACGACTCCGGGAACTGGTAAGTACAAAGTTTCATGACACAGAATATGTTAACTGATCTCTTTGTGCCTGAAATGAACACCTGCTGGTGAATTTTGATTTTGTTGACTGTTGCTGTTGCTTCCTGTTTGGAAGAGAGCTTGAGATGGTCTCACTCTGTAGCCACAGCTGGCCTGGAAGATTCACTGAAATCCCTCTGTGTCTGCTTCCTGAGTGCTTTAAGTGTGTGTCCTCATGCCTGGCCAAGTGCTGTTTAAATTAAAATAACATAAAGACAGGCAAGATGGTTCAGCAGGTAAAGAACCTTGCCAAGCCTGAGAACCTGAATGTGCTCCCCAGGACCTAGATGGTAGGAGAGAACCAAAGCTTGTAAGCAGCATGCTCCCCCCCTTCCTTCCTTTCTCTTTTTCTCTTTCTTTCTTTTTTCTTAGACAGGGTCTCTCTATGTAGCTCTGGCTATCCTGGAATTCACTAGATCAGATTGACTTCAAACTCACAGAGACCTTCCCCAGCCTCCCAAGTCCTAGGATTAAAGGTATGCACCACTATGCCTGCCCCCCCCATCTTTTAAAAAAGAAAAGCTGTTAAATTATATAAGCATGCCAAAGATGAAAATCATAGCCCGTTCGAAATGTGCTTACCTAATGGATTCAAAATCTAAGTGGAAAAATACCAAAGCCTATTAAAAACATACCAGAAGAGGCAATAAAAATCCATCGTTATGTATAGAAGAATATTGTCAAGATGTTAACTCTTTCCAACTTGATTTATAGATTCAGTACAATCCAAATAAAACTGTCAGCAGGTTATGTTATTTGGTGGCTATCAAATTTCAATATTCATATGGCAAAGTAAAAGACTCCAAATAGCTTTTTATTGAAGCAGAAGAGCTGAATTCACACTACCTGATTTTTTTTTTTCTTTTCTTTTTTTTTGGTTTTTCGAGACAGGGTTTCTCTGTGGCTTTTGGAGCCTGCACTGGAACTAGTTCTTGTAGACCAGGCTGGTCCATACTACCTGATTTCAAGACTTAACTATAAAGCTTTAATTACCAAGGCAGTGGGGGTATTGGCAAAGATAAGTGATCCGCAATCATTGGAGCAGCACAGACAATGCAGGTATAAAGGACTACATAAATATCAACTGACCTTTGATAAGGGAACAGAGGATACAATAGAGAACCGACAGTCCTGGCTTGCAGCAGTCCTGGTTTGCTCATATTTACTCTGCTGCTATAACTAACTGCTTAACCAACAAAATTATTTTATCCCTGTTTTGGAGGCAGAGAGTCTCAAGTCAGGATGATCTCAATTATGGATGATAACCTCCCTTTGTCCTGATGTGGTAGTTGGAGAAATGCTCTCTCTTTTTAAGTAGAATCTTACTTATTGTGTATACAGTGTTCTGTCTGTATGTATACCTGCATACCAGAAACAGACACCAGACTTATTATAAATGGTTGTGAGCCACCATGTGGTTGCCAGGAATTGAACTCAGGACCTCTGGAAAAGCAGCCAGCACTTTTATCCTCTGAGCCATCTCTCCAACCCCCCCCTTTAAAAAAAAAAAAAAAGACAGGGTCTTTCTTCATGGCCTTGACTTTCCTAGAACTCTCTATGTCTCTAGTAGACCAGGTTGACCTTACAAAGATTTGCCTGTCTCTGCCTCCCATGGGCTGGGATTAAAGCTGTTTGCCACCACCTCCCAGCTGAAGATCTTATTTTTATTTATATGGGTGTTTTAATTGCATGAATGTTTGTTCAGTACATTTATTCAATACCCTTAGAGGCCAGAAGAGGGCACTGGGTCCTCTGGAACTGGAGTTACTAATGGTTGTGGCTGGGAACCTAACCCTTTGATAGAGTAACCAGTGCTTTTGACCACTGAAGCATCTCCAGCACCTTCTGTGGCATTCTTAAGGCAAAACTATATAGCCACACATGTTGTCCTAATACTAGGAAAGTAGAGGCAGGAGGATCAGGACTTAAGAATCATTCTGGGCTACATAGCAGGTCAAGGCTAGCATAAACAACATGAGATTTGTTTGTTTGTTTTTGATTTTTGAGACAGGGCATCTCTGTGGAGCCCTGGCTATCTTGGAACTCGCCCTGTAGACCAAGCTGGCCTGGAACCCAGAAAACTCAGAGATACTCTCGCTCTGCCTCCTGAGTGCTGGATTAAAGGCATGTGCCACCACAGCATGTTGCCTGGCAACATGAGATCTTATATTAACCCTTTTTCCCTTTTCCTTTTTTTTTTTTTTTGGTTTTTCGAGACTGTGGCTTTGGAGCCCGTCCTGCAACTAGCTCTTGTAGATCAGGCTGATCTCACAGAGATCCGCCTGCCTCTGCCTCCCGAGTGCTGGGATTAAAGGCGTGCGCCACCACCACCCGGCCCCTTTTTCCTTAAAAAGCAAAACAACTAGGGATAGTAAAACAGTGATTGCCAGGGAGCAGAGAAAGAGTTGGAAGAAACTAGGTGGAATGCCAAGTTTTACAGCATCAAACACTTGGTTGGCACTGCCATGGTTAATCCATGTCATTGCTTTGTCAAAGCCCATCCAATGTACAACATCAAGACTGAACCCTGGGCCAGCAAGATGGCCCAGTGGAAAAGTGGCAACCTGAGTTTGATATTCAGAACCCATGTAAGGGAGGAAGGAGAGAACCAGCTCCTGAGGGTTGTCCCAATCCTCATCGTTTACTATGCCACATGTTCCCAAACATACATACACATCATATGTACACATACAATGAATATTACTAAGCCCTAAACTTCAGCAATTGGGTAATAAGGATAGGCCTTTGTGTAGGGACCCCCCCAGTGTGACATATACTGGAATAATAGCTCATGATTATTAAGCATTCGAGATTCAGAACAAAGTTGTGTTCTTCAGAGACTAAATACCGAAATTCAGATTTATGGTTGTATGTGTTTTCTATTAGCATATGGGGAGGAATCTATTGTTTCTCTACAATTTCTGTTCTAGTTTTTTTGTTTTGGTCTTCCCTTTCGGTTTTTTTCTTTTGGTTTTTCGAGACAGAGTTTCTCTGTGGCTTTGGAGCCTGCGCTGGAACTAGCTCTTGTAGACCAGGCTGGTCTCAAACTCACAAAGGTCTGCCGGCCTCTGCCTCCCGAGTGCTGGGATTAAAGGCTTACGCCACACCGCCCCGCCCGGCTGGTCTTCCCTTTTTTTTTTTTTTTTAAGATTTATTTATTTATTATGTATACAGTATTCTGCTTCCATGTGTACCTGCACCCCAGAAGAGGGCACCAGATCTCATCACAGATGGTTGTGAGCTACCATGTGGTTGCTGGGAATTGAACTCAGGACCTCTGGAAGAGCAGCCAGTGCTCTTAACCGCTGAGCCATCTCTCCAGCCCCTGGTCTTCCCTTTTGAAAAATACCCCCTCAGAAAAGAAACAGGAAATGGAGATTTTATTGCTGGCAGACCTAGGGGGTACCCAGAATGCCCCCCAGCTAAGTGGGGTTCAGGACTATGGCAGAAACTTGGATGGGAGCTGAGGGAACCCAAAAGGAAGACCCCAAAGAACATGGTAAAGTTTTGTGCTGGTGGTTTAACCTGGGTTTTAAAATTACCAGTTTATCTGGGCAGTGGTAGTGCACACCTTTAATACCAGCCCTCGGAAAGCAGGGGCAGGCTGATCTGAGTGTGAGGCCAGCCTGGTCTACAGTTGGCCACCCAGAGATGGAAAAAGGGGTTGTGAAATTGGCTTCCATGCAAGAACTTTGAGGGAGTAGTTGCAGAATTCAGGCATTGCTGTGGTTTGGTCAAGTGTCCTTCAAAGTTCCATTTGTTAAACTCTTAGAAAGCCCTTAAGTCACTGGGGACAACATGGACCAAAGGGAACCATGGTACACAGCTAGTTCTCCCTTATTTGTGGTTCACAGTGTTAAGAGCTGACTCTTAAATACTTCCTTCCCCATTGCCATCTGGTGGCCTTGCCCTGAGGCCCACAGCAATGCAGTTCCCCTATCTTGGGCTAAAACCTTCAGGATCATGAGTTAGGTTTTACCTTTATAAGTTATTTACCTCAGGTATTTCCTTATAGAAATAAAACAATCACTAATAGAGGCAACCAAAGAAGTTTTATAACTAGTCTGGAACTCATGTCAAATAGCCTGAAGTGGTGACGCACACCTTTACCCCAGCATTCAGAAGTCAGAAACAGGAGTACTAGCTAAGCTACATAGTGAGACCCTGTCTCAAAAATAAATAAATAAAAGAGGGCAGCTGGAGAGATGGCTTAGAGGTTAAGAGCACTGCCTCTTCTTCCAGAGGTCCTGAGTTTAATTACCAGCAACCACATGGTGGCTCACAACCATCTGTAATGAGATCTGATGTCTTCTGGTGTGTAGGCGTGCATGCAGGCAGAACACTGCATATATAATAAATAAGAAAAAGAAAAACCTAGTTGAGAGATGGGGTCTGGGGAGGTAGCTTACATTTCAAGAATGAAGGCCTGAGTTGGATCTCTAGGCACATTAAAAAGGGCAGACATGCATTTGTAATCTTGGTGCTGGGGAGGCAGAGACAAGCACACTTGGAGCTTCTTGGCCAGCCAGTTTAGCCTGTTACGCAATTTGTAGGCCACTGAGGGGTCCTGTCTCAAGGAACAAGGTGGTCAGCTCCTAAAGGAAAATACCCTTTCTCTAGTTTACACACACACATGCATGTACATGAACATGTACACAAAAGAAAACTGGAGGCTGTAGCAACAAGTAGGGTTAAGTATCTACCCTTTTAGCTACCAGCTTTGCAGATGTTTGTAACATTGTATCAATTACTGTGACAAAATACGGGTGAGCAACTTCAGGAATGCTGTATTACTGCTCACAGCTGGAGGAGGGTAAGGCTTCAGGAGTGAGGCAGCTGGTCACATCGTGTCCTTAAGCAGAGAGAAGGGCTGGAGAGACGGCTCAGTGGTTAAGAGCACTGGCTGCTCTTCCAGAGGTACTGAGTTCAATTCCCAGCAACCACATGGTGGCTCACAACCATCTGTAATAAGATCTGGTGCCTTCTGGCATGCGGGCATATATGGAGGCAGAATGTTGTATACATAATAAGTAAATAAATCTTAAAAAAAAAAAGCAGAGAGAAGCCAGGTGGTGATTGTGTACATCTTTAATCCCAGCACTCAGGAGGCAGAGGCAGGTGAATCTCTTTGAGTTCAAGGCCAGCCAGGTCTACAGAGTGAGTTCCAGGACAGGCTCCAAAACTACACAAACCCTGTCTAAAAAACACAACAAAAAGAAAACTCAGTAATTCCAGCTCCAGGGGACTTAAGGCTTCTGGTCTCCTTAGGCATCTGCTCTTATATACCCACAAGGAGAAACGTGTATATTGCATGCTTGTGAGTGTGTGAATGTACTTGCCTGTGGTACGCATGTGGAAACTAGATAATATCATTAGGAGTCTCACTCTATCACTGCCTGAACTGGAAACTTGCCATTTTGACTAGGCTGGCCATCAAACTCTGAAGATCCTCCTGGTTCACCCACCATCCTCCTGTGCTACGATCACAGGAATTTACAGCCGTGTATTGTAGTTTAAGTGGATGTTAGGAATTTGTTTTTTTCTCGACACAGGGTTTCTTGGTATCTCTAGCTGTCCTGGAACTTGCTCTGTAGACCAGACTGGCCTCGAACTCACAGAGATCTGCCTTGCCTCTACCTCCCTAGTGCTGGGATTAAAGGCCACCACCACCAAGCATGGATGTTGCAGATTTAAACTTAAGCTCCTCATTCTTCCAAGTGTTCTTACCCACTGAGCCATTTCCCTGACTCCTGCAAATAATTTTTTTTTTTTTTGAGACAGGATGTCTTTGTGTAGCCCTGGCTGTCCTCAAACTCAAGTCCACTTGCGTCTGATTCCCAACTGTTGGAATTAAAGGCGTGTATGCCACTCCTGCCTGACACAAAGAACATTCTTACTGTAGGCTTAATATAAATACTACTTTTTTTTTTTTTTTGAGACAGGGTTTCTCTGTGGTTTTGGAGCCTGTTCTGGAGCTAGCTCTTGTAGACAGGCTGGCCTTGAACTCACAGAGGTCCGCCTTCCTCTGCCTCCCAAGTGCTGGGATTAAAGGCGTGCGCCACCACTGCCCAGTGTATTTATATATTTTTAAATTTTATTTTTATTTTATTTGCATTGGTGTCTTACCTACCTATATGTCTGTGTGAGGGTGTCAGATCCCCTGGAACTGGAATTACAGTTGTGGAGGTACAGTTGTGAGCTGCCATGTTGGTGCTTGGGAATTCACCCCAGGTGTGCTCTTAACCACGGAGCCATCTCTTCAGCCTCTGGTCTCCTTCCAGCTAGGTTGTCCTAAGAATGGCTTTCAGCAGTTCTTATAGCTTATGTATGCTTAGAGTAGATTTGTAGTTGGAGAGGTGGCTCAGTTAAGAGTACTTGTTGCTTTCAAGGATGACCCAGGTTCTACCTACATGGTGGCTCACAATCATCTGTAACTTCAGTTCCAAGGGATCTGATGCCTTCTGACCTCTGGGCCTCAGGCACATCTGCATACACATAAAAGCAGATAAAACATTCATACACATAAAATAAAAAGAAATTTATGGAGTAGGTTTGGGGAGATTTATATGATTATCACACACATCTTAGGGCATGCATTCAGAACAGGGATTTTTTCCCCATTAATGTTTCAGCTTTCGGGCTTCTAGAAGAGTGAGGTTGTAGATGTTTAGAACCATCTTGAGGCGAGAATTGCAGCGTGGTATTAAGCTCTTATGTCTAGTGACTCACGCAGCTCTTAATTTGGAGAAGCCTAAGTGGTTTTGTTCCTTTTTTTGCATCCTATTCCACAACTGAGAGTATGTAGACGTATGTAGAGCTGTGGTTGCTTCTGTGTGAAGCCTAGAGCTGTGACTGCTTCGGTGGAAGGGGATGCTGCATTAATGATGTTTTTTTCTGATTGGTGAGACCTCACAGCAGCTAGTAGATGTCTGAGCCCCTTGGGTAGATCTTGAGTAATGTCATTTCAAAGGAAAAGCATTATTCTATGTTTGCAGTAATGAGTTTGGTGACTACATTAAGTGTGGTCACCCCAGTGCACTATGAACTATGGATGGTAGCCACACTCTGAATTCTTGGGCATGAATAAAATTATTACTATCTCGGAAAATAGGGGAAAAGATTAATATTTTTTTTAAGATTTACTTTATGTGTATTTTCTCTGTATGTATGGATATGCACCGTTGCATGCCTGGTGCCTTCAGAGGCCGGAAGAGGGCACCAGATACTTCTGCACTTGAGTTCCAGATGGTTGTGAGCCACCATGTGTCTTGCTTATTTCACCAAACACAATGATTTCTAGTTCCATTCATTTTCCTTTACAGCTAAAGTAAATTTCATTGTGTATATGTACCACATTTATCCATTCTTTATCCATTTATCTGTTGGATCTTGGCTGGCTCCATTTCCTAGCTCTTGAGAATACTGTGACAATAGTATATGATCAAGAGTGGTATAGCTGGCTCTTATGTGAATCTATTTTTAATGGTTTTATTGTTTGTTTTGTTTTTTGAGACAGTCTACTTAGTGCTGGCTGTCCTGGAACTTTAACTCTGTTGTAGACCGTGTTGTCCTCAAACTCACAGAGATCCTTAGTATTTTTGAGGAGGCTCTCTAATGATTTCGATACTGAATTCACCAGTTTGCATTTTCACCAGCAGTGTAAAGGGTTGCTCTCAAATTCTCACCAGCATTAGTTATTTGTCTTCCTGAGGATAGCCCTTCTGGAGTGAGATGGAGTTTCAAAGCATGTTCAGTTTAGATTTCACTGTTGACTGAGGATGCTGGGCATCTTCTCAAACAGTAGCCATTTGGACTTACTTTTTGTTTGTATTGGTTTTTTTTTTGGGTGAGGGGTTTGAGACAGAGTTTCATTTTGCTCAGTTTGGTTTGAAAATCATGTAGCTGGGAATAACCTTGATCTCCTGTCTTCATTTCTTAAGTGCTGTGGTAACAGTTCTGACTGCCATACCTGATACCATTTCTATTGTTTCTAAGAACTACCTATTCAGTTCATTAACTCATTTAATATGTGGATTGTCTCAGGGGTTTTACTGTTTAATTTCTGCAATTTTTATATTTTCTAGATACTCAGCTGATGTCTGATGTATAGTTTGAAAGATCCCCCCCCCATTCTCTAGGCTTTGTTGTTGTTGTTTGTTTGCTTGCTTGCATGCCTTTGAGGCTTCTTTGGGAGCAATGATTGATATGTTGTTTATCATTTCTCATATAATGTAAGCAGAGAAATATTGCCTGGGATACAGTTGGGAGAACAGCTCCAGCTGTCAATGGTAGCTAGCTCATATAGCTTCCATCTGGCAGATGGCAATGAACGATGGAGGTCAGGGCAGGATTAGGCCCGCAGCGAGGGAAGGGTATGGATTACACTCCAACCCCACCATCCCAGGTATACATCCGTACCTGGAGTGTTCGGGTGTCCAACACACACTCACACTCATACTTGTTCATGATTGGCCTGTGTGGTTCCCCCAAATGAGAGAATCTCAATACTTTCCTTCTAGATGTTTCCCAAGTAACCTAGCCCTGTTTTTGTCCTCCACTACCAGTCATCACTGTCCACTATGGGACTCTAGTTGCAGTACCAGGATTGGCCACCTGGACCTGTGCTACAAAATAAGGCAGCACTGGCTTTTTAAAAGTAACGTTTTCAAAAGATTTTTTTCAGGCCTAAGGGATTTGGCTCACTAGAAAAAAGCACATGCTAACAAGCCCAAGGACTGGAGTTTGATCCACAGGGCCCAGATGATTGAAGAGGAAATAGTCTTTCATAAGTTGTTTTCTCGACCTACATACAAAATAAATAAATGTTAAAAATTATTTTGGGGACCTAGAGAGATGGTTTATCAGTTAAGAACACCTCCTGCGGAGAAACCAGACCAAATGCTCTGGAGGTTCCTTGGAGTTCTATAAAGAGAGGTCCACTCCCCAAGCCTCCTGCTAGAACTGTCCATTCCAGTACTAACTGTTTAGATGGAAACCCAACTCCAGCTCCCGTCATCCATATATCCAAAGAGTCTGGGATGTTTGGATGGAAGCCTCACCCCCGCCCCTGGCATCTATATATCCAAAGAGTCTGGGATGTTTGGATGGAAGCCTCACCCCAGCCCCTGGCATCTATATATCCAAAGAGTCTGGGATGTTCAGGTGAAGTTCCATTCTAAGCCCCACTCCCTTGGAGTTGCCTCAGTCCAGACTCGCCCCTGAAAAAGCCCTCCAAACAGTGACACCTCCCCAGAGATGCTCAAACCACTCCCACAGGGTACTTAAACTGCCGCCCAGAGAACAAACACATGGTTTTCTAGTCTTCCTTTCCTGACTTCTCTCTGGGGGCTGGAAAGTCATCCAGGAGCGTTTGTATGCATTAAACCTGGGCTTTTTCTAATTTACTTTGATTTGGTCTGATTTGGATTATTGCATCAGTGGTGAGGCTTATTGGGGTGCAGGAACTTTTCAGTAACCCTTGGCTGCATATGGCCACTTCATTTCCATTCAGACAAATTACAACTAAATAAAATAGCATTTAACTTGGGGGGGGATAAAGAATACCTCCTGCTCTTGCAGAGGACCCAAGTTCAGCTCCCAGCACCCACTTCAGGTGGCTCGTAACCACCAGTAACTCCAGTTTCAGGGAATCTGGCACCCTCTCCTGAGCTCTCAGGACAGCAGGCACAAAGGTGACACATGCGTACATGCAGGGAAAGACAACATATAAATAAATAAGTGAAAAATCATTAGGCTACTTTTTTGTTCTGAGCATAGTGATGTGTGCATGCAGTCTCGTCCTCAGGAGGTTGAGACAGAAAGAGTGCCTTGACCTTGAGTAACCTGGGTTGTATAAACACCAAAACATTTCTTTCTTCGCCAGTCTTCTTTTTGCTTTTTTTTTTTAAATTTTGTTTAAGGTTTTATATTTATTTGATGTTTGTAAGTTACAGAGATGGGGTGGATTATACCACAGTATGCGTGTGGAGGTCAGAGACAGCTTGGCTGAAGTCAGTTCTTTCCCTCTGATACATAGGCTTCAGAGACCAAACTCAAACTTTCAGACAGGGCAGCAGGACCTTTACCTACCAAACCATCTGGCAGGCCCTCCTCTTTGACCTTGAGGTGCAGTGTCTTGTGGGCTCAAACATGCTGTATAGCCAAAGAATAACCAACCTTGAACTATTGGTCCTCCTGCCTGCATCTCTCCAGAGCTGAGTGTACTGCACCCAATTTTCAGTCTTGACTCAGTAATTAAAACTTTCCTCAGAGAAAGTGCCAAGCCCAGATGGCTTTACCACTTTTCACTAAACATTTAAGGAAGAAATAGCACATACATGTGTTTTTCTCTCAGTAAAAGTTGGCTTATTCTGTATGTCAAATTTTGGAACTTACTCATTTTTATAATATATCATAGACTTTCCTTTAATTATGTGTTCTTCCATTACTGTGTAGAAAGGTATTCTGTTATACAAGTAGAGGTTGGTTTAGACAGGCATCTGAGTTTTGAACATGTGTCCTTTCTCCCCACAGTTATGAAATGCATGTCAGTTACTGCCTTGCTCATTCATTTGACACACATGAACATTCACATGTGGTAAATTCCTTTAAAGCTTTTTTTTATTTTACTGTGTGTGTGTGTAATATACAAATGCACTCATGGAATACTTGCAGAAGCCAAAGGAAGACTTTTGATTCTGGATAACTTCTTAGAGAGTAA
Organism: Dicrostonyx torquatus; assembly: GCA_028555095.1. NCBI lineage: Eukaryota > Metazoa > Chordata > Mammalia > Rodentia > Cricetidae > Dicrostonyx > Dicrostonyx torquatus. The sequence goes on along the minus strand of JAQHUG010000425.1, from coordinate 1,003,453 downwards.
TCTGGGAACTAAAGGTGTGTAATCTATTTTTTTT
>JAQHUG010000425.1:901812-943762 GCA_028555095.1 Dicrostonyx torquatus | reverse complement strand
AGGGTTTCTCTGTGGCTTTGGAGCCTGCGCTGGAACTAGCTCTTGTAGACCAGGCTGGTCTCGAACTCACAAAGATCTGCCTGCCTCTGCCTCCCGAGTGCTGAGATTAAAGGCGTGCGCCACCACTGCCCGGCTTAGGTCAACTTCTGTACCAGAGAGGTTAGCTACAGAGTCACCAAGAAAGAAGATGTCAGCTTTGATTTTCCAAGTCTCTGGTGGTGGGCATTTGGTAGGTGAGGTAGAAAGGTGATTCAGATAAACACTGTATTTATGGTGGTAGGAGTTCGGCTGGGTAGTGTCCTCACAGGGGCTCCTGCCTTTGGTGCAGCAGCTCTTTCTGAGCAGGCAGATCCAGCATCAGGCCTTGTGTGGCACTTTATTTCCTGTCTGTAAGTTCTGTGAGTTCCTGTTGATGTGTTTGTGCTTTCTGATTGTGTTGTTGGTGTCATTTTTTTAAATAAAAGTTTTCTATAACGAGTTATTTTTTGTTTATGAGTGTTTTGCCTGAATGTATGTATGTATACCACATTCATGGCTGGTGCTATAGAGGTCAGAAGATAGATTGGATATCCTAGAACTAGTGTTACAAACAACTGTTACTCACTATGTGTTTGCTTGCATTGGAACTAGGGTCTTCTAGTAGAGCAACAAGTGCTCTTAACCACGGAGCTGTTTCTTCCAGCCTTTGTTTTATTTTTTGAGATAGTCTTTGTAGCCCAAGCTAGCCTACAACTATGTAGCGTAGGCTAGCCTTGAACTTTCACAGTCTCTTGCCTCAGCCTTCTGAATACTGGTATTACAACAACTGTATGCCACTGCACCTGGCTTTGTAAGGACTTTATGCCATGGCTTTTAGTTCTCTGTAAGTGAACTAAAGTCATACATGAAAATTACTGAGGAAAACTAAAAAACTGGATCATCCATTGACCACTTTGGGCCAAAGAGATCAATCTTCCAACAGTATTGACTTGGATGTTATCTTCTTAGTGTCAAAGAGTTTGCTTGGGACCCTGCTATGGACAGCTGCCTTATGGTGGAGCTCCCTCTTACTGAGCTCATCTAGTCTTTAGGTGCTGTTCTTTCCAGGAGTGCCCCTGGACCTGTCAGCCCCTCTTCACAAGGGGCTCTTGTACTTTGTCCTCCTTTCTCCCCTGTGCTGGTTTCTCAGTGACCTCTTGCTTCTTGCCTCCCTGGTCTACAGTTGCCTCCTGTTGGGATGAAATTCTGGCTGCATAATTACTCCCTTTCATCTCCTTCACAGACCTGGAGAGCTTTTGTGGCCTAGGAAGGCAGCCTTCCTGGAAAGTTCTTTCCATGTCACATTGTTCTCTAGGACTTTGTTGTCTGCATTTCTGCCCCAAAGCTGCCAGCTTCTCAGCTCACTCTCCCATCAAATTTGCTGCAGATCCTTCACCTGTGCAGACACAGTGTCCCTGACAGAGAAGGCTGCCATGCATGGGCTTCTACTTTCTTCTTGGGGTTTTAACTTTTTTGTTTGTTTGTTTGTTTTTTGTTTGTCGAGACAGGGTTTCTCTGTAGCTTTGGTGCCTGTCCTGGAACTAGCTCTTGTAAAACACGCTGGCCTCGAACTCACAGAGATCCGCCTGCTTCTGCCTCCCAAGTGCTGGGATTAAAGGCCCGTGCCACCACTGCCAAGTTTGGGTTTAACTTTTTGCCAGACCCCATTACCTCTAAGCTATGGCACATGGATGCAGTGTTAAAGACTTCTCCCTACTGAAGAGAAGCTGAAGACTGTTCTCTGGTCTAGATGATTTCCTCCGCCCTTTGGCTTACAATCTGGCCTTGGACTTCAGGGATCCTCAGAGAGTGCCATGGCATTTTTCCTGTCCTTCACATTTTTATTTGTGTATGCATGAATGTGCCTGTGCATGGCACAAAAACATGTGGGGGTCAGAAGACAACTTGCAGGGGTTGGTCCTCTCCTTCCATTATTGATTCCCAAGGCTTGAACTCAGGTTGCTAGGTTTGACAGGAAACCTCTTTACTCTATAGCCTTGTTCATTTATTTTTGAGGTGGGGTCTTGTTATGTAACTCTGGATGACATAGAACTAGCTATGTAGACTAGGCTGACCTTGAACTTGTAATATTCTCTTTGCTTCTGCCTCCTGAATGCTGGGTTTATAGGTTTGTGCCACCATATCTAGCTCATGAGTGTGTGTATGTACACATGTGTGGCAGGTATGCTCACCTCTGCATGTGTATGTGGAGGACAGAGATCTATGTTGGTGGCCTTTATTTCTCTATTTCTCTCCTCCCTCTTTTTTTTTTTTTTTTTTTTGGTGTTTTGAGACAGGGTTTCTCTGAAGTTTTGGAGCCTGTCCTGGAACTAGCTTTTGTAGACCAGGCTGGCCTCGAACTAAGAGATCCGCCTGCCTCTGCCTCCCGAGTGCTGGGATTAAAGGCGTGCGCCACCACTGCCCGGCTCTGTCTCCCTTTTAAAAATGTTTTTCAATTGTCATTTTAAAAATTTATTTTATGAATGTGTGCACACGTGTGTACCTGTATGGAGGTCAGAATACAACTTGCAAGAGTTGGTACTCTCTTTCTACCATGTGGATTCTTCCAGACTTGGTGGTAAGTACCTTTACCCACCAAGCCATCTCACTGCCCCTCACCCTTACATTTTTAGACAGAGTCTCTCAGTGAGTCTAGAGCGTATTGTTTTCGCTAGGCTGACTGGCCAACAAGCCCTTAGGATCTGCCTGTCTCCATCCACATGGAGCTGAGGTTACTCACCTCTGTCTTTTATGTGGGTTCTGAGAACCTAAACACAGTTCCTCAAGCTTGCTGTTTTGAGAATTCTATCCCTGAAGAGACATAAACAGTGTCCACTCCAGCAAACAAATACTATTCCACCAAAGTTCATTCTGGGAACCAATGATAGGTCTTATTGAGTTTATTTCCTTATAGTTGAGGAACTTCTTACAGGTGTGGGGAACCCCATGGCAGCTGCACTGGGAAGTATTACACTACTTGGATAATGGCTTTCCCATAGTTGTCTAGATGGAACTCCCCTTTAAGTTAACTTTCTCCAGCTATATACCATAGCACTTTTGGAGACCTTGTAATTAGGGCAAAAATACATACAAGAGTCTGGGAGTGGGGTGGGGCTAGAATCTTAGGTGGAGGTCCAAGGACCCTTACTACATCTCTTTTGAGGGTATGTTAACTGGCTCTTGCAAGCAGGCATAGGTTCCTTTTCCCATATGGGGTACCTGTCTTAGTTACTCTTCTATTACTGTAATGAAACACCATGAACAAGGCAACTTATAGAAGAAAGTGTTTTCACCTTTTTAATGGTGCATTTTGAAATATAAAGTTTTAGATTTTGATTATTTTATACTTGCCCTCTCAAGTGCCTTGGGTGTTGCATCTTGAAAAAACTTGATCCTTCACAGTATTGAATGCTAGTTTCCGTACTCAGCTTAACATCTTAGAAGTCACTGGTGACTTGGAAAGAGTAGAGTAAATGGTCCAGAGTGTGAAAGTTAAGACATCAACGTAAGGGGCTAGATTGGGGATGCTACTGATGCCATAGGGTCTTGTTGCAGAATACTGAGGGAACCATGACTCAATGCTCCTGCTTTGAAAATGTAGAGGTGTTTAAATATGAATTAAGGGAGACACGGAATAATTGATAGCACAAACTTTCTGGGAACGAGGAAGATATTTGTGTAAGATTTCTACAGGCTGTCATACGAAGTTGCCACAGATTGAAACAGATTTGTCCCTCATGTTCTGTAAACTGATGTAGCTCTGAGTGTGTGTATCTCCTGTGAGATAGGTTTTGAAGGTGATTATGGTTTGTGACAGTGAGCAGGTCTGAAGAGGCCTGTGACCAGAATTACACTTCTAAGGCTAAAGCTGTGGTTCTGTATCCAGAATGCTGTGTAAATGAGCATACCTGAGAATACTCACTGGGGACATGGTTGTGACGAATGCACACTTATGGGTTTCTCAAATCCCTGTAAAGGCAGCCCTTCTGGGAAGGTGCTAGATTGGACCCAGACCATCATCATTCTTTACTAGTTTACTTCATGAACATAACCCCAAATTCTCTTTGGGCTTTGCTTTCAAAGATCAAGTCTAAATTAAACAGCAAGAGATGTGGGGACATGACTGGCCAAGGGCGATAGGTCTTAGACCAGTGAGCCTGGGGCAGTATGGGATAGTGTGTGATGTAGACAGTAGTCCTGGGGGTTGGGATGAAGACACAAGAGGATGACATGGGGTTTGAGGAGAGGAGTAGCTTTGGCAGAGTCTGCATGGTGTTTCCACAGATGTGTAGGAACAACTGCTATCTATATTGCTGGGTGTCCTGATGGGCCTCTTCAGCGAAGACTTGAGTATGTGTGTGATCGCAGGGCAAGATCCAGGTAGACATGCTTGTGGATATATTCAGTGTATTTTGACTTACATTTCAATTTAGGATGAGTTTATAGGGATGTAAACTCATTGTAGGTCAAGGAATAGCTTCTGTCCTCAAGTTTGATGGAAGCAAGAACAGAACATTGGGGATACTGAAGTTGATGACACTCTAAGATGAAAAAGTATCTGGTTTCCGTGGCATCCTGTGGATGCTCATCTCTCACATTGTGTGTAGGATAGGGAGCAGGGGAGGACACTGCTCTTTACTGCGGTGCTCCATTTTCTTGCCCAGTCCATGTCGCAGTGGTCTTTGTGGATGTGCTCTGAGGATCCTAGCAGTCACAGATGGAAGGACAGCCTGTTGGAGCTTGTCAGTATTTAGCAAAATCCCTGCAACCAGAGAACCTAATGAGACATAGATTCTTTAGTCTCTATAGAATTTTGGCAGAAAAGATTTTTATATTTTCTTCATGGCACTTGAAATATATGTGGTAGAGGGCAAATGTTATGGTATTTCTTCTTTAATATTGGTGATCAATTCTTGGAAATCAGCCATTCTTTGTTCTTTCTCTCTTTTGCTCTTCTTCCCTCCCATCTGCTCATCCTTCCTGTCTTCTTTCTAAGACAGTCTCAATGTATCCCAGGTTAGCCTCAGGGTCACTAACTGTAAAAGCTTTGCACCAATAGATTAAAAATCTGTTTATGGTTGAGAAAGACTGTGAAGTAACTGAAAAAAATCAAGAACACAGCAAAAACAGTTAATAAGATGGGGGGCATGACAAAGAGGTTGAGGGTGTGAAGGATTGAATGTCAATCATTCACCCAAGAGGTGGAGATAGAGCCAGAAAAACTGAATTTGGAGCCAGCTTGGGCTACCAAGCAAGACTCAATCAGAAAATCACACATTTGGTTTTAATTCTGGGAGAATAAAGAAGAAGAGAATAATGAAATATTTAAAGAGCTGTTAGCTGAAGGAAGGTATGGAACTGATAAGACTCAATTTTATATTTGATAGGAATATAATTTATAGTTCTTTATCCATGGTGACATATCAAGACTCTTATGGATTCCTAAAACTATGGATAGTGCCAGCCCTATATATAGTGGCTTTTCACATACATATATGCATGTATAGTACATACATAAATATATAAACATAAATACATACATACATGCACATACACACACATACATCTAATGCCTTTCAATCTTAACAGACACAAATACTGTGACTATAATTTCTGTAGTTTGATATGCTCAGGAAAACTAGCATAAATTTTTTTTTCTTTACAATTTCACAAATAGAAGATTAATTTTTTTTACCATGTATTATAGCAATCTCAGCATTTGGCTTTAATTTTTTGTTGTTTTTGTCTTTTCATTTAAAGGATGTGTCTTACAGCTTTTCTTTGATACGTCTGAATTGCCAGCATCACTGTTCTTGCTCTGTGGCTTTTATGAGTTTGCTTCTGCTGCATAGCTTCACGGAGCTGAAGATATAGTCTCTAGGCAAGTGTGCTTATCAGCTGGTCTTTTCAGTCTGCCTGAATCATTGTCCCTTTTACTTATGTTGAATGAAGCCTGTGGCCTCCAGGGACATGGTGGCAGGGCAGTAGCTGTAGTTGCCCCCTGAACTTCTGCAAGGGAATTAGTCTTTCCTTCACATTGCAAGCAAATATAGTTATTGCTTCTAAATGTTGGAAATTTTAATTATCTCAGTAACAAACACTACAAACAGTTGAACCTTACCAGTTCAAGGTAATCAATTAAACTAATGTATGTCAGTGTTCAAAAGACTTGTAGCAGTGCAATCAGTCTTAATGCTCAGCACCTTCCTACAGCTGCGAGGGTCATTGAGGTAGTACAGGGACATCCTGTACAACTCTCTGTGTCTCAGTTGCCTTACACAGGTTCTCTGGGTGCTGCTGGCCTGAGTGACAGGTGAGTTATTCAGCACATACTGTATTGAGTGGTAGACTGGACACTATGTGTCTCAAGGGAGGGCCACAAGGAAGGAGGAGCTTGATTAGCTACATATTAGAGGCTACTTGGTGATGACTCTTGGGTCTTGAAGTTTAGGACAGTATGCTTAGATGATTATGCTTATGCTGTGAGTACAAGTAGCTGGCATTTTGCGACCCTTGTGGAAACCCTTTGAGTATTGTTGAAGCATGAAAGGCAGTATCCTGGTGGCAACTGCTAGATGTTAGAAATAGTCATTTGGGCAAGTTCTGACAATCATAGTCTGTGTAGAAAGTTAGACCTGAGGCTGGAGAGATAAATCAGCAGTTAAGAGCACTTGTTCTTGCAGAGGACCTAGGTTTGGTTTCCAGCACTCACATGATGGCTAACAGCCATCTGCAATCAACTCCAGTTTCAAGGCATTTGATACCCTCTTCTGGCCTCTGTGGCATCTGGCACATATGTGTACATGCATACATGTAAACAAAATGCTCTCATAAACACATAAAAACTAGAAATAATTTTTTAAGAAATAAATCTTAATAGAAGGAAAGTTAGGCCAAAATGGCAGAAGAGGCATCCATGATGTCGCTACAGGAAGTCATGTGGTAAATGTTAAGCTCTGAAGGATGAGCTTATCAGCTGAACTCAAAGTGACAAAAAGACTGTACATCAGATGTGAAAGCTATCATGTTGGCTTCACACTCACCTTGACTTTGATTATTGAGAGGGAAGATAAGAAAAGTGATCCTAACAATCCAGGATTATGGTGGCATTCAGAACAGACTTGGGGTGGGGCATGAAAGAGGAGCAGCCCTGTGACCCTCTGACAACTGGTTCATTTTGTTCGATCTCTGTGGAAGTGGATGCAGCCCACTCTGAAAGAGCCACCTTGGACCTGTGGGAGGTAGCAGATCTGTAGGGTACTAATGGTGGAGGAGGGCACAGCACTCAGTAAACTCAGAAGATTCACCAACTGTACACTTACAATAGGTGGATTTTGAGGTATGTAAATTACCTGGACAATGGGGAGAGTTTGCACAAACCAGGAAGGTCAAGAAGCTGAAGTGTTCTCCTAGGAGACCATCTTAATTATTCTGTAAGCAGACACTGTATCCAGGGCAGCTTTTATAAAAGAAAACACTTAGCTTGAGGATTTGCTTATGGTTTTAGAAGATTAGTACAGGATCATCATAACAGGAAGCAGACAGGCATGGTGCTGGAGAAGTAGTTGAGGGCTTTACGTCCTGATCTACAGACAGCAGGTGCAGAGAGAAAGCACTGGGCCTGGCATGGGCTTTTAAAACCTTTTATCATCCCCAGTGATACATGTCCTCCAACAAGGCTACACCTCCTAATCCTTCTGAAATGTTCCATTAACTGAGGATCAAACATTCAAATATATGAGCGTATGAGAACCATTCCTTTTTTTTTTTTTTTTCAAGACAGGGTTTCTCTGTAGCTTTGGAGGCTGTCCTGGAATGAGCTCTTGTAGACCAGGCTGGTCTTGAACTCACAGAGATCCGCCTGCCTCTGCCTCCTGAGTGCTGGGATCAAAGGCATGGACCCATTCTTATTCAGGAAGACAGTTCTAGGCCAGCCTGGGTTGTATGGTAAGACCCAGCTCAAACAAAAACAAAACTTAAAACACCAAACCATTCAACATTTTCTGTTTTGATTGTCCATGCTATGCAGGAATACTTTAACCAGAGTATGATTTAAATTCAAAATAAACTATAGTGCTTTTAGCTACAATTCAGAAGTAGCTGGTCTTTGAAATGCTGGGGCTTATGGAAGACTTTCTGAGTTGGACAGATAGTTCTCATCTTAAATGAAAAAGTTTGTCTTATTTGAGACAGGGTGTTAGTATGTAGCTCTGGCTGGCCTAGAACTCACTATTTAAGTCAGGCTTGCCTTGAATTCACAGAGCTCTGTCTGTCTCTGCCCTTCTAGGACTGGGATTGAAGGCACTGAAATGGGATTACACGGCTTGAAAAATAAATAATGTGATTGTGAAACACAATCGATGGAGTATTCTTCCTTTTTCTCTTTGAATTTCTAAGCCTTGGGTAACAAACATGAGAGCTATGAAAATATCAGTGGCTCTTCTCCTGAGTACTGTTTGGAAACCTAGCATCAGTGTTAGGCAAAGCATAAATTGTCTAGGCAGCATTCCTCTTCTTTCTCTTAACAGCTAATGAGATGTCAACTAAGCAGCCAGTCCCAGGGAAAGAATAGCTGGGCTGTAATGGTCCTATAGCCCTGTCCTAGAGACAGCAGTGCCTGCCACCAAAGTTCTTTGGAACCCTCTAGAATGAGGCATATGGTTGGTGAACTTGGGTACAGCCCAGATTCTGCTTTGCCATAGTCCCAGCCCACATGTTCTCTGAGAGGAGGATAAGCCACATTCTTGCTGGAACCTGTAGCTCCAGACAAGAAACAGCATGGGTATACCCACATCTCCAGGTTGTGGTGAAGTAGAAAAGGAAACTCTAGTAATAACAGGTGTTTCCAGTGCAATCAAGAGAGGACCACACTAAGGTCAGAGAAGACCATGGTCCAATGGTGGCCACAGGTACTGCAGTTTCTTGGTATCGATAATAGACTCATAGGATTCGTTGAATTATGTACTTAAAAATGGATGGATTTTGAATTAAGAGCATTATATGTCAGTAAAACCTTTAAATAGAGGATAGCTTACTTAAATGTGATTGGCTAGAAGGGGGATGCAAGGTAAGGGAGAGGCAGTCTCTGAAGGGAAAAGGGGAAAGCCAAACACTCAGAGCAGAGTTATGGGATAGCTAGGGCTATAGAGAGAGACCCAGTCTCTCTCTTTTTCTCTCTCTCTCTCTGTCTCTCTGTCTCTCTCTCTCTCTCTCCCTCCCCCTCCCTCTCTCCCCCTTAGCACGGGCAGCAGAGAGACCAGGATCTCTACACAGCCTGAAGTTATTCCACCAACTCGGAGATCCTCATACCTGTGAACCCTGTGCCAAATTCTTAGGGACTCCCATGGCTGCTGTGTCTGCTTGATACTGCTGCTGCTTTTTGGGTATAATACTTCTCTTTGATTTGACTTTCTCCCATGCTAGCAGATGACTGATTCAGACCCTGTCTTCTCAGTTTGCTGTCAGCTTCTTTACTGGGAGGCCTTTTATTTGTTGTCTTCTTTTTGGCTGAGTTCATTCTTTTTGTCATTCATTTGGGAGGGTACTTGGTGGTGGTAGCGTCAGTCTTCTGACATTTGTTGGGAACTCACTTTCTACTCTGGTATGTGGTTAGTTTCAGAAATGCTCCACGAGCTGCTGAAAGAAGCAGTGTCTTGCTCCCTAAGAACAGCATTCTGTACACCCCCAGACGGGTCCCGGGTAGCTGGGTCACAGCCTCCTGCCATCACAGTTGTAAAACCTGTCTCTCTTTTGAAGTCTGGCTCTATACTCTCTGTTTTGTGAGGCCATGGGCTAATTCTGGAGTCCCCTTGACTGTGTAAGGAGGGATTCTGCCAGCACCAGTGAGCTACCCAGCCTTCTGTTCATGGCTGTCTGAATTCCTTGTCCTTTTATGAAATCACCCATTATTTAACGAGGGGCATATGTTCCAAAGATGTATGTCGCTAGGCTGTATTGCCATATTGTATTGTAGTGCGAATATCATAAAGTGAACTTTATGGCAGTAGCTGTAGTAGTACCAGGCTATGGGCTATTACAGTTCCGCCATTGCTGGGCTGTGTGCAGCTGTATCTGCATCTTTAAAAACATTGCTGACTCTGGGCGTGGTGGTACACCCTTTAGTTCCAGCACTTGGATGCAGAGGCAGGTGGAGCTCTGTAAATTTAAGGGCATCCTGGGTTACATACTAAATTCTGGGCCATCAGGGCTACATAGTGAGATCCTGTCTCCAAGTACCTTGCCTGTGACCTTATTCTTAGCTAGGCCATTGGTCCATTTGCATTTATTGTAATTTTACTATGTTTCACCATGTTTTTGCCATCTTTGCACTCTGCCTAGAAATTTTAGGAATGAGTCATATTTTTCCTCCTTTCTTGACCCATTTTGATTATTGTTCACCCAACTATGAATTAGAATTTATTCAACTTCCGTAATGGATACTTTAAAATATAGAATTTATTTATCAAAACCTAGAATTCAACTGGGTATGGTAACAAATGTCTATAATCCTGGTACTCCAGAGACTAATGCAAGAGAATCAGGAATTCAAGGCCAGCCTGAACTACAGAATGAGACCTTGCTCTAACAAACAAACATCTAAAATTAATCTTCATTTTGGTCTTCCCCAAATATCTCAGTCTTGAACTCTCAGGTCCACCAATGTCCACCTTTGTTCCACCTTTGATAGTCCTTACTGCTGTCGTAGTCACACCATTATATGCATATTTTCCTGATTTTGAAGGCCAAGCCATGACATTGATTTCTGTAGGCCCAAGCTCAGGACAGCATTCTTCTCTCTCACCATATATACTCCACCAGGCTGGGGTCTTCTTCACATCCATTCTTCTGTTTTCTTTAGTAAGGTTAGCAAAGCGCAAGGTCAGCTACAAGCCAGGACCCTCAGAGGGCAGCACAAGTGGTCCCCTCTCTCTTCCTGGATCCAGCTGGTTTCTTAGTCTTTGACCTCTTGGGCTCTGAGCATTCCTAGCCACTCACAGGTTTCTGTCCATCAGCAGTTTGACCATGCAAATGTTCTTTTAATCCATTTACTTTCTAGTGCACTGGTCTGTAGGCTGAGAATAGAGCAGGCTCCATAACCAGGGCTGACAACTCTCTTGGCCTTTTCCAGTTCCTTCTTGTTGGTTAGCAGGGTTAGGTACTTGCTGTAGTTCAGCTTCTGGCTTATCTGAAGATATCTCAGAAAAAAGACTGGCAGATGAATTTCCTAAAAGAGTTTACTATGCGTTGTAAGGATATTTTTATCAATTTTCCAGAACTTTCATTCAATATCATATAGAACAGTGGTTGGCCAGTTGGGGGCTGTCAGTGGTGAGCAGCTCCGCCTTCAGCTGTTCTGCAAAGTGGGCCTTGAGGATGCTCACCAACTCTTCCTGGGGGATGGCTCTTGTCCCCAGCATTTCCAGGTACTACTCAGTTTCCCAGAGAACAGAAAAGATCATGTTAATCACTTTGGCTGTTTTCCTTCCCAGCCCACCCCAAGGTTCAGTGAATACCTCAGTGAATATTGCCACAAGGTTCCTAACTGGTCAGTACCATGACTCCTTACAATTATCATTGGATCCTGCGTTCCCTGTGCAGACATTAAGATGGTGAGAGGGTCTCTAAGTGTGGCATTAAAAAGTGCCCTTAATACTCATCAATTTACTGTTCCCTCAATGTTAGGCTCCTCTGTGTAAGGGCCAAGTGCTGCCCATATTCACCTAGGCATGGACACATGAGCTTGTACTCATGTGCAGCCCACCAGTTCTGGAGACAGTGAAGAAGAGCTGGCTATGTGAGGGTAATTGCTGGCACTAGGAACAGATTGCTGTTTCCGGGGCTCATTCTCCAAACAGACCCCATCAGGAACTAGCACAGAGCATCCTCTGTTCCAGAACTCTGTGTAGGAAGTTGTGTTGGAATTGAGAACCTTCTCGCCCACTCATGACCGGAACTTTCCCACAGTGAGGGGTGGAAGAGGACCAGCCAACACTGGGAGGGGTGGCAATCAGAGGCCCTGGTGCTGTCATGTGAGTGATGTCTGGACTACTCCCTAGGTGTCTCAAGCCTTAGAGTGTGCTATGGCCAAGCCTGCCTTTCATTTGGGTAGTGGACTTACTGGCTCTTAGTGCTATGTGTCCCTTATCTGCCAGCTGTCTTGACATCAGCACAGACCATTAATTGTAGTTGTTCTCTACTAATATGTCAAATGGAGACTGAAAAGACCTGCCTGCCTTCAGCTGTGCCCTACATGGAAGTAAAAAGTATGATAAAATGCCCAGGAAAGTGCAGTTACTATCAGGTGATGCAAGCCACATACCTGTGTATTGCCTCACTATATATCAGGCATCCACAAAGAAGATTGACAGAACCAGGCATGGTGGTGCACATCTATAATACTAGCACTGGAGAGGCTGAGGCTGGAGAAACAGGAGTTCAAAGTTAGTCTCCAGTATATAGTAAATTTGAGGCCAGCTTGAACTACATGAGACATTGTCCAAAGAAAGAAAGAAAAACGGTAGTAGCTGTTTGGAAACAGGAAGCTGTAAGACAAAGCTACTTCCTTTTTTGGCAGTTCCTATATGTTCTGCAGGGCCTAAACATCAAGTCCATAACTAACCATGTAGGTACAGGAGCATAGGGACATAATATACCAGGATGTCCCAGAGACAACAGTGCCCAGCTCTGGGACCCTTTGAGTAAGTGCCTATTTCTTTAATCAGGAAACAAGGTGCTGGACTCTGGGGTCTACTGCCCCCTGTGGCCTGTGTGAGTCATTCTGAGGCCTGATCCTTTATGGTATCTCCTCAGCCTAGTTCCGCCTGGTAAGATGGGCTATCCTCTGACAGTAGAGAGAAATTGGCAGTGGTTGGTCCTTCAGCTGTGTTAATAGTGGAAACTGGACTTTCTCAGAGCTAGCTCATTAAGTAGCCAAGCCCTGGCATCACAGGAAGATGCCTCCCTGTATTGCATCAATCAATATTCTGATGGGAATCCATCAAAACACTTGGGTACTTCTGACAGGATGGCAGTACTTTTCTCCTACCTCGCAGCAGCTTGTGAAAGGGTAAAGAGCAAAGTCAGGTCAGTGGCCTGATGCAGATGGTAGATACCTCCATCCCTCAGTTCCACAGAAGAATTCAGGGATCAGAAGCCATGGCCAACTGGGATGGATGAATCCAGACTCTGATCACCCAGACAGGAAAGTGAGATAATTCCCAAGAAAACAAATGTGAATGGAATGAGCATAGGTACCACTGGAACACTAATACAAATCTAAACATTCCACTCTGTTGAAAATAGAACTTAGAAATCTACACAGAAGGCACAGCGGAAAAGAACAGACAGTCCTGGAAAAGCAGCCTATGTGTAAGAGGAAGTTCCACCATCAGGAAAGCAAAGGTGCGTAGTCGATTACAAAACTAGAGTTCGCAGGACAGGAGTGGTGCACACCTTTCATCCCAGCACTCTGTGAGTTTGAGGACAACCTAGTCTACAGAGCGAGTTCTAGGACAGCCAAGGCTGCTAGATAGAGAGGCCCTGTCTTGAAAAGCCAAAAAAGCAAAACGAAACAAAACTAGAGTCACCTACCTGCTCCTGTCTTCCTTCTTATTACCGTGTGTGTGTGTGTGTGTGTGTGTGTGTGTTCTGCTTTTGTTTAACTTTGTTTTGTGTGAGTGTGGGTATGCATGTGCCACAGTGCACATTTGAAAGCCAGGGGCCATTTATGGGAGTAGGTTCTCTCCTTCCACCAAGTCAGTGCCAGAGACTGAACTCTGAACTCACCGAGCTATCTCACTGGGCCTTATTTTTGTTTTTGTCTTGCCAACTAACTCAGACTGAGCTGGAATAAAATGTTTTCCCATTTTTGCCCACTGAACACTGGAATTATTGATATGCATCACCATTCCTGGCTCTTTTTTGCTTTTTGTACTTTGGAGAGGATTTTTCTCTTTGCACTAAGTGGGGTCTCTGGCAAAGACCCAGTCAGAACTGGAGTGAGTTGTTCAGCTACTAGCCTCATGGTTCTTGCTGTCCTCAGGCCCAACAGTGGCCATTCACACATTCACATGTCTGGCCTATAGTCAGAAATCCTTATACATGGCAACAAAGTGGCCCTACCTGCAGTCTTCATGCTTGGTATAGTCTGAGTTCCTCCCCCCACCCCGACACACACACACACACACACACACACACACACACACAGAGAGAGAGAGAGAGAGAGAGAGAAACAGACAGGTCCTGAAGCTAGAGATGGTCATTTATACCTCTAGTCCAGCACAGAAGACCGAAGTAGGAAGAATCCTATAAGATCAAGGCCAACCTGGACTAGATAGTGAGTTTTTGGCTAGCCTGATCTGTAGAGTGCGATCCTTTCTTTTAAAAAAGGGGGGGGTGCAGCAAAAATAAGAAACAAGCTGGTCTTGGCTGACTGTATTGTTTCTGTGGTTTGCTAAGTGGTTGGATCTGAGGAGAGGAGTCATGAAGAACAGCTACAGGAGGCTTTGAGAGCACCCTTGCTACTTACTGGGTTGCTCTGTGCTCTATTGGGTTGCAGGCATATGACTTGGAGAATGAGGCATTGTGTGCCCAGCACACAGTTGTGCTTTCAGAATGTGAACTGTGAACCAGTTCTTTGTGTGGGACTTGGAAAGCGCCTTACAGATGGCCTTGGGAGTGGACCTCAGGCCTTCTGGAAATGCTGGGTAACCAAAGACATATTCATTCTAATTCTTCCTTTAAACTCACTGAAATGAATAAAAAGAGTGAAAACCAGGAACAAGATCTCTTCTGCAGTAAATCTGAGAGCAGCCATAGACCAAAGAGGATGTCAGCCAGATGGAGAGGAAGGAGCTGCACAGTCAGTTTAGCCTGCAAAGCCATGCTATTGTGGAGCAGGACTGATTTTAGGGAATGCTGTTGGTGAGTGAGCATTTGCTTACAAGAATGGGGTCTGTGGCTCATCTGGAGCCTTGTAAAGGTACACTGGAGCGCCTGGTGAGGAAGCAGGGCTGTGGTGTTCTTACTCTCAGAGGATGAAGTCGTGAAGGAGAGGAAAAGAAAGTTGCTGCTGCGGAGTTGGGCATGTTTTCTCTAGACCAGTGATGCTGTCCTCCCTCCCCTCCCAAAGTGGTCCAAGTGGGCCGTCACTAGTGGATACACTGGGCCCACCCAGGCACATTAGTGCCTTAGACACCCAGCAGATGACTGGCTCACCTAAGAGGGGGTTTTCTGTGTCCCATCTCCTTGCCTTAGTTGCTCAGAAATCTTCTAGAGGCGAAGCTGGAAAGATAAGCTGCTCAGTGATTAAGAGCACTGTTCTTCCAGAGGACCCACGACTGTCCCAGGGGTTCAACCTCCTTTCCTGGCCTCCAAGGGCACCAGGCGTATGCATGTGGTACACAGGCACACCTGTAGGGAAAACACCCATACACATTAATGAGAGAAGGAAACAAATATCCTGGAGGCTTTCTTACCTGAACCATCAGGGAAAGAACTTCTTGACTGCTCTTGAGGTGTTGCTGTGTGGTACATTTGGAGTCTCAAGACTGCCAGTGACACATAGCCAAACCGAGACCATGACAAAACAAGAACCTTGAGATGAGTGTCATGAGAACCTAGCTAGGGTCCCTTGCACCTTCATAATCTGGGTGAACCTGTGGACACTGCTGGCCTGAGTTGGGCTTTTGTCATGAATGACTACAGTGTAGGTTAATACCAGAAACTTAACTTCCAGGCAGAGCCTGTGAAAAGGTTTGGTAGTATATGGTTCTGGAACAGCATTTAATTTGGGGTCACCCTTGGTCAGTCCCGCTCCTTCCTTATTTAAGAGGCCCTAGAGTGGGCTGGAAAGATGACTCAGCAGTTAATTAAGAGCAGAGGTCACACTCTTTCAGAGGTCCTGAGTTTAATTCCCAGCAACCACGTGGTGGCTCACAACTGTTCATAATGAGATCTGGTGCCCTCTTCTGGCCTGCAGGCAGGCATACATTCAGGCAGAACTCTCTATATATAATAAACAAATAAATCTTTTAAAAAATAAAGGAGGCCCCATAGAATTGGGGTATGGTTTGGTGATAGAGTAATTTGTTCAGCATATATAAGGTTCTGGATCCCGTGTCCAAGACTGCAAATAATAATAATAAATAAAGGAGATAATTCAGAACTGAGGAGTATTTTTGTGTAGACACTAGGGAGGGAGAAGAATAAAGAAAAAGAACACAGCTAAAGAAAAATCTAGAGTTAACTCAGGAAACAAAGGAATTTTACATAGAACCTTCTATGTGTACTAAAACCTTTTCAAAACATATAACAGGGAGAGAAAATGTTCAAACAGTGTCAATAGACAAAGCAAGCTGGTGGAGCTGAGGAAAGTAGATAGTAAACTTTAGCCGGAGAGCCCCTCCATTAGTAGAAATGAGATAAATAGCAGTACCCTGGAGAACCAGCTCTTGGAAAAGCTTGCTATGTGGAGAAAAATAAGAGAGTTTGGGAACAAAACTGGGTAGAAAGGCTAGGACAGCAAAGGTACTAGTTGACAGCCAGTGGTTCCTTTCCAGATATAGAAAAGAGTTTCTACTAATGTAAGGAAAATGGAAGCAAGAGCTAACTGATGTGTTTTACTGCTGTTCTGTTGTTGTGAAGAGACGCCCGGGTCAAGGCAACCTATAAAAGGGAGCATTTAATTTTGGGACTTGCTTACAGTTTCAGAGGATTAGGCCATCATGATGGGAAGCAAACAGGCATGCCATCAGAACAGTAGCTAAGAGCAGCAGGCAGAGAGACAGCCGGCCTGGTGTGACCTTTGGAAACTTCAGAGCTCATCCCCAGAGCCACACTTCCTTCAACAAGGCCACACCTTCTAATCCTTCCCAGTTCACCAGCTGGGTACTAAGCATGCAAATATGTGAGCCTATGAGGACCATCCTCATTCAAACCACCACAGAAGGTGTAAGTTTGTGTTTTGAAAAGAGCAGGACCGAGATGATCATGTGTTTTTTCTTCTTTGTTTGTTTATATGGTGGATTACATTGACATATTTTCATATTTGTCAATGTTGAGCCATCCCTGAATCTCTGGGATGAAGCCTACTTGGTCATAGTGCATAACCTTTTCATGTGTTTTCGGATTCAGTTTGCCAGTATTTTATGATTTTGATTTTTGTTTTTAAGACTGGGCATCATGTAGCCCACGCTGTCCCCAAGCTTGCTGTGTAGTCAAGTATAACCTTAAACTCCTGATCTTCCTGCCTCCATCTCTCTAGTGCTGTGATGACAGGCTTTGTCCCCATTCCATACTGCGGCTACAGGGATGCTTCAGGGTGTCCCAGGTGTGGGGATGAGAAATGCTGGTTGCCCTTGAACTCTTGGAGATCTGTGTGTTTCTGCCTCACAGGTGCTGAGTGTAAATGCATATGCCACCATGCCTAGCTTTAGGGCTTTTAAGGATACAGTGTTTTTACTCCAGAGCTGTTTTGTAATTTTCTTCCTATCCCAGACTTAGGAGGGGTCAGCCCATCCTGACTAGGTGGCCTTAGAGTATAGTATACTCTGAGACAAAATGCTTTGTGTGTGATGAGTGGGAAACAACCCATGAACAGAGCCAGCTTATCAGTGAGCTCAAATAACACATGACAGTTTGCCAATATAATGTACATTATAGTTCTTTATTAAATAAGTTCAATCTGTAACTGAAAGCCTTCCCACAAAGAAAACATACCCAGGTGCCTTAGTGTGCATTCTACTGAGGAAAGATGATATCAGTTTTGTACATATTCTCCAAGAAAACTGTCAAGAGGCAGTTCCTCCCAGTTCATTATGCCAGTACCATTCCTACTCAGTCGTCTTTTATGTGACAGCATCCAGGGACATGCGAACAAATGTCTACAGAGACAAGGCTGAACCTAGGCAGCTTGTGTCTCTCTCTTTCAGAGGAGGGTTCTCACTGGTCCTTACACTTGCTTAGGGAGGGGCCTAATGTATCTGGTCAGTTTCAAGGACTTTCTGAAGCCTCTGAGTTGTATACTCTCTGAGTTTAAGGAACTTCTTTTCAAGATGGAATGGGTTCACCCCCTTTAGAACATCCTGTGTCTTAACCAGCTTTCCTCCAAGATGGAGGTTTATCTAGGAGAAAATTGTTACAAAACAAGCCAAACAGAAATCACAAGAAGAAAATATACATGGGCCATTGACCTGCATATACATAGATGTAAAATTCCTAACAAAAATTTAGGCAAATGAGTTCAAGAATATATAAAATTAAAGAATATACAAAGAATGATATGGTTTGTGTAATACTGGAGAGATGGCTCAGTGGTTAAGAGCGCTTGTGCAACGTGAGAACCAGAGTTCAGGTCCCAGTCAGTACCCACATAACTAGCCAGGCATACCCCCCCATACACACCCTCTGTAACCCCAGCTTAGAAGTGCATAAAGATAAGAGCATAGCGGGGGCTTTTTGCCTTCCAGTCTAGCAGAGAAAATGTGAGCTCCACATTCAGAGATGGAGCCTGTCTCAGGAATGAGTGAAGAATAATGAAGACACCAAATGCTCTTTTTTTTCTGACCTTTACACTCACATAGATATGCATAAAATGCTGGGATCAATTGTTATCTAGAAATCATATCAATAAACAAAAATATTTTACAAAATTCACTATTGTTTCCTGATTCAGAAAGTACCAATATTCAAGGGAATGGCTTCAACCTAGTACATGAGACTGATAAGGAACCAACAGCTGACTTTAAAAAAAAAAATCTTTCTTTGTAGCCTAGGTGCTGAGATTATACAGAACACTATGTATGTGTGTACATGCCTCAATGGGGTCAAAAGAAGCGTGAAGTGTTAGTACTTGCCTTTCACATGTTTGAAACGGTCTGTCTGTTGTTCACTGCATATGCCAGGCCAGTTGGCCCTTGAGTTTCTCGAGAGTCTCCTGTCTTTGTTTCTCATCTCACCCTAGGAGCACTGGGATTTTCATTCAATAACCCGTGGTTTCTGAGACAGCATTATTCATTCATGCAGGGTGTCTCCATTCAAACCCCCCCTTTTTAAATTTTTCTCTTTTTTTAAATCTTATTTCCTTCTTTGGTTAAGTTTGCTTTATTTATGTTTTACATATGAGTGCTCTGCATATATGCCTGGACGCCAGAAGAGGACACCAAATCTCATTACAGATGGTTGTGAGCCACTATGTGGTTGCCGGGAATTGAACTCAGTGCCTCTGGAAGAGCAGCCAGTGCTCTTAACCGCTGAGTCATCTCTCCAGCTCTCAAACTCCCTTTTTAAAAATTATATATTTTGCCGGCCGGTGGTGGTGCACACCTTTAATTCCAGCACTCGGGAGGCAGAGACAGGCAGATCTTTGTGAGTTCGAGACCAGCCTGGTCTACAAGAGCTAGTTCCAGGACAGGCTCCAAAGGTACAGAGAAACCCTGTCTCGAAAAATCAAAAAAACAAAACAAAACAAAACAACAACAACAAAATTATATATTTTAAATTAGCTTACAAGGTAGTAGATTACCATAAGGCCTTTTCATACCTTCCCCCTGAACCCTGTCCTATTCCCTGGTCCCTTGCCTACATTCATGCTTAGGCCTTTCTGTCTCATATTTCTCCCACCTACTCTGATATCATGTGTGTTCTACGCCCCTCACCCCAGACTACTTCTCCCCATCTCATGGGGTCTTTCTGGCTTCTTGACCTCTACAGACACTCCAAATTAAACATACAAATCCAAAATTCAAAGCTGGGATTTTTATATGAGGAGAACGTATGCATATGCCTTTCTGAGCTTGGGCTACCTAACTCAGTATATTTTTATTCTCCCCTTTCTTCTACAAACTTCATATTTTCCTATTTCTTTACAACTGAGTAAATGTCATTGTATTCCACAGTGTACCACATTTTCATGATCAAGTCATTGGTTATCCAGCAGGCATTTAAGCTGGTTCCATTTTTTAGATTGTGATTAGAGCCACAGTGACCTTGAACTTTCAGGTAGTAGGATAGAGAACCCTTTGGGTCTATGCCCAGGTATGATGTAACTGGGCAGTATGTTAGTTCTACTTTTAGCTTTCTGAGAAATCTCCACAATGTTCAAAGTGGCTGTAGTGATTCAAATTCTCAGCAACTGTGGGTGAGCATCCCTCTTTACCCACCTCTCACCAGCATTTGTTGTCTGTTGTTTTCTTCTGACAGTCATTCTAAGATCAGATAGAATCTCAAAATATCATTAATTTGCATTTCCCTGATGGATAAGGATATTGAACACCTGTAAAAAGCTGTTTACTAACAACTTGTATTTCTGGGGCTGTAGAGATGGCTCAGCTGTTAAGACAATTTGCTCATTTTCCAGAACACTTGAGTTTAGTTTCCAACACCTATGTCAGGTGGCGTACAACTATCTGTAACTCCTTCCCTAGGAGATACAGCACCTCTGCCCTCCACAGGCACCTGCACAGATACACATACTTAAACGCACACACACACACACACACACACACACACACACATGCACACACGCATAAAATTTAATAAAAATAATATTTTTAAAAAACAGTTTGCATTTTTTCTATTTAGAAAGTTCTTACCTATTCACATCGTGATGTTTTTTTCCTACTTTTTTCTCTAGCAGTTTCAGAGTTTCAGGTCTTATGTTGATATCTTTAATCCACTTAGAGTTGATTTTTGTGCAAAGTAAAAGAAAGACCTGGTATCATTCTTCTACATGTGTCTAGTTTTCCCAGCACTATTTGTTGAAGATATTCTTTTCTCCTATCTGTGCTTGGATAGCCTCATGTAAAATTGATGACTGTAGTTGCATGGCCTTGTGTATGTGTCCTTAATTTTATTCCATTGATCACTGAGGGTGTCTGGTTTTCTGTTAGCCCCATGCTGATTTTTCACTATAGCTCTTCATTACAGCTTGAAATCAGGTGTGGTACTCTCCAGCAGTATGCTTTTGCTTAGGACTGCTCTGGCTGAGTTCTTCTGGGACTTGGTGGAGAGTACGAAGACAAAGCCCCAGTGATACTCTGTCACGTGGCTGTAGGCTTTGGTATGCTGGGACATGTGTAGAGAAAGGAGGAAGTACTTTCCTACAACTCTGTGAGCTTCCCCAGCCAGCACTATGGAAGCAGTGCCTTAATTGGAGACAGCATGCTACACCTGGTCCTGTCCGGGCACTATCTGGTCCAGAACCTATTGGTTCTGATTCTATTAGCAGCAACTGGAAACCCTAGTGTGTGCATGTGTTCATGCTCACTGCAGGAGAATTGGTATGCACCTGGAGTATCCCTTTGTGTCTGTTGGCACAGTGCTGCTAGCATTGTCACAGTGGCCTCTGTGAACAGTTGTAGCCTCCATTCTAAGGAAGCTTTGGCTTAGGTAGATGCATGTGCTGTCCTTGAGGGAATACTGTTGAGCCACTGACTGGAGTGGGTGACCCCTTCAGACCTAGCAGTACAACGTTAGGCCTTGCCAGCAACTTAGCAGTTCTTGCCTTTCCTGTTTAGTGAGTTTGCTGGCTGCTTATATCATATTATGCCTTTAATGAGCACTTCTCTGCAGAATGAAATGGAGCTATTTCCATAATTGCTGTCTACTTTCTGCTGCGTCATCTATGCTCTTCTACCTCTTTATCTGTAGGATTTTTTGTATATGTTTAGTGTGTCTGTTTTCAGATCACACATGCCATAGTGTAGTTGTTCTTTGTAGCAAATGCTTCTCATTTTGAACTATCCTTTTCCTTTCTTCTCCTCCCCCCCCCCCGCCAGACCCCATCTTGGTAGGATCTCACTTTGTAGCCCTGGCTGGGCTGGAACTCACTTTGTAGACCAGGGTGTCCTCTTACTCACAGAGATCTGCCTGTTTCTGTCTCCTGAGTGCTAGGATTAAGGAATGGGCCACCATTTCTAGTCTACACTTGGTTTCTTGATAAGTAGATATTCTCAGTCCCAACTTTATTATAGTCCAGTTCACCATTTTTCCCTTTGTGTGCTGGTTTTGTGACTGTCTTGGAGATTAGCCCCACTGTAAAAAGTTTTCTCTGGTATTTCCCAAAAGCTCATTTTTTTCAGTATTCACATTTACAGCATGGACTGCTTCATATGTCCAAGTGTCTCTAATAAGCACAGTATGTCTATGAGAGAGCCTGTTCACTGTCATGGGAAATCTATGCGTGTCTCACATGCCCAAGGCTCTGTTCTGCATGGGGCATAGTCTGTGTTTTGTATATAATTTACTCAACTTCATCTCCACAACTTCTCCTTAACTCTGGATGTGGTAGCATCCAGAGTTTGGGGTCCAGATGTCATACACAAGTGAGGCCTGGGTAATCCAATGCATCCTCTAGCTTTGTGGTTCTTCAGGTTCATGTGCGCCTACCCCGGCCCACCTGCCTAGTTCAAAAAGAGAAGTGGAATCTCAGCAGTGGGAGTTAGCCAGCAGGTCCTCCCTCTGTATAAGAGAAGATGACTGGGTACTAAGAGCACTTCCCTGGGGAGGTTTGAAGCTTGGAGATTGCTTTCCATGTTTGTGGTGTGGGCCATCACCTGATACCTGAATTTTCCATCAGTGCTTAGCCACTTCTTTTCTCCCTAGTGTGGCCTCTTCCTGTCTGACAACTATTCACCTCAACACTGAGGAAACAGATGGCAATGTCACAGACACAGGATTATGAATGCAGAAGCCACCATGTCGATGAGCAGGAGCCCAGGATTCCAGGATCGAGCACCAGGTAAGGAGGCACTGTCTACTCCTGATGAATTGTCCAGTCCCTGAGAAAGTGGGAGGACTCTTGGCATACCCCTGGTAGTTCTTCGACTCACGTCTATGGGGCTGCCCACTTTCACGGGCATTCTCTCCGGGCCTGGCCAGTGCTTGCTCTTACTTCTTTCTGTCTCTGTAGTCCACTGTTCTCAGCACAGCCCCTTACTATAGCATACCTGCACACTTGGTAGAGGCTGGGGCATGCTTCCTCAGGAACTTTGATGGACATATGAACCGGGCCAGATTTTGCTGAAACTCTGGGCATCAATCCATATGAACACTAGTAGTCGTACCTCATTTATATTTTTCTAATTTTCAGCCCCCCCCCCCACCTTTTTTTGAGACAGGGTTTCTCTGTGTAACAGTCCTGGCTGTACTGGAGCTCACTTTGTAGACCAGACTGACCTCAAACTCACAGAGATCTGCCTGCCTCTGCCTCCCAAGCGCTGGGATTAAAGACGTGCACCACCACCGCCTGGCTTAATTTTTAGCTTTTTATCTGGAAGTAATTCCACATTTACAAGGAAAAAAAAGAAAGAGAAAGATTAGTCCCAAGAATATCCATGGGTTCTCGCTCTGAGTTGTTAGCTGCCCATCCTTTCTGAGTTAGTTCTAGACAGGCCACATGTGTTCTGTTTTAGGCTTTTCAGGTGAGTCACATAACTAGGACACATGACAGATCAGATCTGATGTTGACCCAAGGCTTTGATTGCCTCTGCCACCTTGAACCATAGTGCCAATTCTGTATTGTATTTATAGCCCTTTCTACACCTGTGTAGGACAGAATTCCTCAGCCAATTGTGCCTGCCTCTGCCTTCTGACTCTCCTTAGCCTTTGCTAACCTAGGTGTTTTCCACAGCCTTTCTATGGCTTTTGCTCCCTTAACCAACATAAAAGTATCTTTGGACTCATCTGGCTAAAGTACTTACCTAACATACACAGAACTCTAGATTGAATCGCCATTACAACATAGAATGGACATAGTGGTGCAGGCCTGTAATCCAGGACTTGGGAAGTGGAAACAGGAGGATCAGAAAGTCAAGGTCATCTTCAAATACATGGAAAGTTTGAGGCCAGCCTTGGATACATAAGACTGTCTCAAAACAAACAAAAAAACAAACAAAAAAACCCAAAAAACAGTGGATGGGAAATGGTGCATTGGCTACTCTTGCGGAGTCAATTCCTAGCACCCACATGACTGTTTACTGTAGTAAAAGAGGGGGAGAGGTGCGGGTTGTATTCCCGGCACCCAGCTCTCAGTCCCCAGCCTCCGGCCTGCTCAGCCACTGGTTGCTTGCTTATGCCTGAAATAACCACATGACAATTATATTCATTTAAACTCTGCCTGGCCCATCATCACCAGCCTCTTCTTGGCTAACCCTCACATCATAAACTAACCCATTCCTAATAATCCATGTGTCACCACAAGGTG
Organism: Dicrostonyx torquatus; assembly: GCA_028555095.1. NCBI lineage: Eukaryota > Metazoa > Chordata > Mammalia > Rodentia > Cricetidae > Dicrostonyx > Dicrostonyx torquatus. Next base: position 919,542 of record JAQHUG010000425.1, on the reverse strand, counting down.
GTGACTTACCAGAAAAGTCTAACCTGCATCCATCTGTGGCGGAATCATCATGGCATCTCTCCCACTTCCTTTCTTCCCAGAACTTCCGTTCTGTCTACTCCGCCCACCTAAGGGCTGACCTATCTTATAAGCCAGGCAGTCTTTATTTAACCAATGAAAGCAACAGAAATAAAGGACCCTCCTACAGTTCACAACCATCTATAACTCCAGTTCCAGAGGATACAAAACTGTCTTCTGGGCTCTGCAGGCACTGCCCACACATGGTGCACAGGCATATTTAAACAAAATACCCATAGACATAAAAATAAAATTAATAAACAACAACAGATTGTTGGCTAATGTGTATACCCACCATAATCTACCAGCCCCTTACAGGTTCAGTCAAGCAACTGCTGAGAAGGTTGGGTCTTTGTGCATGTTAGGTTAGGGCCTTCTATATATATCACAGTTGATTTTGAGACTTTCTTTTAGCTTTTACTTATTTTTCCAATACCAGGCTTTGTTGTTTTCGTTTGTGCTGTGAGTTAAATGCAGGGCCTTATGAATGCTAAATAAGTGAATCATCCCCAGTCCCACAGATTGCATCAATCTGGAATCTATTCTTGAATAGGTGTGAAGTGTTGATTTGACTTTTGGACTCAACATCTGACCCCAATTTCTTTTTCTTTTCTTTTCTTTCTTTTCTTTTTAAAAGATTATTTATTTATTGCATACAGTGTTCTGCCTACATGTATCCCTCCCTGCCAGAAGAGGGCACCAAATCTTATTACAGATGGTTGTAAGCTACCATTTGGTTGTTGGGAATTGAACTCAGGACCTCAGGAAGTTGCAGTCAGTGCTCTTAACTTCTGAGCCATATCTCCAGCCCCCCTTTTTTGTTTTTTTTTTTTTTTTGAGACAGGGTTTCTGTGTGTAACCCTGGCTGTCCTGGAATTTACTCTGTAGACCAGGCTGACTTTCGGTTGAAGGAGACCTGCCTGCCTCTACCTCTGGAGTGCTGGAATTATGATGTGTTCCATTATGGTCAGCCATGACCCAGTTTCTTGGTACCTTATTAAAGATTGCCTTTCCCTTTTTGAGACTTCACTCCATGTGATCATGTCCTGAGAGTTTTACTGCACTGGGGATACTTTAGCTAACCCATGTGCTTCCACTGACTTCTTTATTTGGTTTTTGGGATTTTTTTTTTTTAAACAGACTCTCTTTGTATAGCTCTGGTTGGCCTTGAACTCACAGACATCTACCTGCCTATACCTCCTGAGAGCTGGAACTAAAGGTGTATACCACCATTTGACAAGTGCCAACTACACTTCATGATGGTGGCTGTTCTGCTGCTTCCAGGCCTCCCCCTGTCCTCACTGTTTACTCTTGCTCACATGGCACAGTCTACGTAGGCAGAGTTCGTCCCACAGCAGTGTCTCAAGTGTCCCTATTGCACATAGTGTACAGAGGGCCTTGCCAGTAAGCAGTGCCACTGAGAACCCTAGACCCAGCCCATGTAGTGTGGATATGCTCATATGCCACAAGGGTTCCTGGTGGCTATGTTGTCTATGTGCCCAGCTTGCGTGTGGCACCAGATATTCTTTGTTGTGCTAATTATTGGTTCCTTCTCACATGACACCCTGCTCTAGCTGGAGTACTCAGCCTAGTCAGGTGGTCCATTGCCCATGGATTTCATGTCTGTCTTTATATTCCTGATGAAACAGAGCTTCCAGCCACTCAGTCTGCTCTGCTGAAGTGTCTTCTTCTGCTAAGTAGGCTGCTTTGGCTTTTCTGGTGTGTAGGCTCCTGCTCACTGTGGAGAACAGTGCCTGTTGGAAATACTGTAGAGCTTGCCTCCATCCAGACATGTGCTCCCATGCAGGTTGTGTTAGTTTGGGGGAGTTTTCTTGACAAATATGTTAGATATCATGTCACTTTCCCTGGAGTTTTGTGTACTGGTGAAGAAGCCCTCTCCTGTTTCATTACTCTCCTTTGAAGGTTTTGAGGTTTTTTTTACATTCCTCATCAATCTATGTGGATCTACATTTTTTTTCCACCTACATCCAGCAATTCTGGCTGGAGTCTTGCCTTATTAATCTGTGAAATCTCCCATCTCTCCAGTCTGTAGATCTGTCATGGACAACAAAGGACCCCTGCCCATTAATCCACCTGCCCCAATCCCAGCCTAAATATGCCCTATGAAAAGGTGTTCTATTGGGATTTTAGCTGGAAGTAGACTGAAATGCAATTCTTTTTCTTGTTGTTCTTACTGGTTTTGTTTTCTTTTTTTGGTTTCTCCATGTAGCCCTGGCTATCTTGGAATTCACTCTGTAGGCCAGAATAGCTTGAGATCTGCCTGCCTCTGCCTCTGAAGTGCTGGGATTAAAGGTGTGCACCACCACCCAACTGAAATGCAGTTCTTTAGGGAGCCTTACCAGAAAATGGGGTTAACTTGAGCCTCTCAGTTACTTCAGCCTTATGGAAATAATGCTATTTCCTGACTGCCTAACTCATTGTTGGGTTTGGGTCTTTCAGATGCTTGTTTGTTGTGGGTTTTTTTTTGTTTTTTTTTTTTGTTGTTGTTGTTTTGAGACATTTTCACTCCATAACTCAGGCTTCCCTTGAATGTGCAGTTCTCCTGCCTGAGGAGTGCTGGGAGTATGGGCCTGTTCACCACACTCAGCTTGATGCTAGAGTGAGGACTGTTGACCTGGAACATGCTACATGTACTTTGCTGTTGAACTAAATTCCATCTTTATTGCCCATGCTTTTTTCTTTTTTTCTTTTTGGTTTTTCTAGACAGGGTTTCTCTGTGTAACAGCCCTGGCTGTCCTGGAACCTGCTTTCTAGACCATGGCTGCTCTCTAGGCTTGGAACTCTCGGAGATTCGTTTGCTTCTGTCTCCCAAATGCTGTGATTAAAGGTGTGCACCACACCCAGCTAGGAAATATGCTTTCTTCTTTTGTTTTTTTGTTTTTCAAGACAGGGTTTCTCTGGATAGCACTGACTGTCTTGGAACTCTCTCTGTGGACCAGGCTGGTCTCAGTCTCAGAAATCCACCCACCTGCCTCTGCCTCCTGAGTGCTGGGATTAAAGGTGTGTGCCATCACCACACAACTTTATGGGCCATACTTTAATTATCTTTTTATTATGAATTATAAGTTCTTTTTTTATTCTGAATTTAAATTTCTTATCAGATATATATGTTTTGCAAATGTATTCTCCCATTCTGTGGTTTTGTTTTCTCTTTGTTAGTTGAATTGTTTTTGGCACAGAAGGTTTTCCTTTGATGAAATTCAATTTATCTGTTGCTTCTTGCAGCTCATACTTTGATGTGATGTTTAAGAATATACTGTTGACTCAAGATTATAAAAATTTACTCCTATTTTTTGTTCTAAGCATTTTGTAATTTCAGCTCTTACAGCAAGGTCTTTTTATCTGCCTATAGAATTAATGCTTATATCTGACCTCAAGTAGAAACCAGCCTCATTCTTCTGCATGTGGGTATCTGTCACAGCAAAGTCACTGAAAAAACCTCTCCTTTTCCCTTGTGATGTCTGTTACAGCCTCAGTGCCCTTTCATGAAACACTGCTTGGCCTAATAGCTCTAACTTCTTATTGGCTAATTCTTTTTTTTTCCATTGATTTTTTATTGAGCTCTACATTTTTCTCTGTTCCTCTCCCTGCCTCTCCCTTGCCCTTCAATCCTCTCCCAAGGTCACCATGCTCCCAATTTACTCAGGAGATCTTGCCTTTTTCTACTTTCCATGTAGATTAGATCTATGTATGTCTCTCTTAGGGTCCTCATTGTTGTCTAGGTTCTCTGGGATTGTGATTTGTGGGTTGGTTTTCTTTGCTTTATGTTTAAAAACCACCTATGAGTGCGTACATGTGATAATTGTCTTTCTGTGTCTGGGTTACCTCACTCAAAATAATGTTTTCTAGCTCTACCCATTTGCCTACAAAATTAAAGATGTCATTTTTTTCTTTTCTGCTGTATAGTACTCCCGGCCACCCGGCAACTCAGACCCAAAATAATCACACAGAAACTATATTATTTAAAACACTTCTTGGCCTATTAGCTCTAGCTTCTTATTGGCTAACACTTATATCGTAATTTAACCCATTTTTAGTAATCTGCATATCGCCACATGGCTGTGATTTGCTAGGTAAAGTTCCCAGTGTCTGTCTCTGGCAGAGCTACATAGTTTCTCCTGACTCCACCTCCTTTTTCCCAGCATTCAGTTTAGTTTTCCCTGCCTATGTAAGTTCTGCCCTATCAACAGGCCAAGGCAGTTACTTTATTAACCAATGGTATTCACAACATACAGGGGGAATCCCACATCAGCCTTTCTTGTTCCTTCGGGAGATATTTGTTTGGACAAATCATTGCTACGAGCCTCTCTAGGGCAAGAACACAAAGAACACTGCACCCACAGAGCCAGAATACTCCCATCCCAATGCCTGGGGGCTGCTGAGAGGGGACCTGTTCTCCGCTATGCTATCAGGACCTTTGGTGTTCATTGCCCTTATTTCAACTTGGGATTGTTATCTTTATCATTCCTCCTTAGATAGCAGATGGCTTATTTTTTATGGCAATCAGTTTTAAACATCATCACCAAAGAAATATTGCCCACAATACCTCCAGTTGAGTTAGTAAGAGGCTGCTAAACATTGGTACCTTCCTGTTGCCTATGGGGTTGAGTCCTCACTGACTGTGAAGCACTGTCAGCAGTTCTCAGACAGCTAACAAGTTTTCCTTACCTACTTAACTTGCTACAGAATGTCTGTTACACCTGACTTCAACCCTGTGAGCAGGCTGTTTTCCTTAGTTCATAGTGCCCCTCCCATTTTCCCCATAAAGCCTACACAGATCTGTGGCCCCTTGCTGGGTCCCTCCCTTTCCTCAGGGTCCACATAGTCCATGGGGTTTCCGAGACTGGGCTCTCCTTTTTTCTGAAACCACTAACTGTGAACATCTTTAGATCCCACCCACGCCTGACTTTGGATGTCAGCTCCTGGGCTCCCCACCCTCATCTACCTTTTATTCTCTGAGTATCTTGATTGAATGTTGCCCCTCAGGAGATGCCAGGAATGTTCCTAAAGGGCTGGGTTTCTTCCCACGTGCACAGGAGTGCACTGCAAAGGGAATAAAACCCCATTCTTTGTTGAGGGAGGATTATTGAATTGCATTCATTTGAAAGGGCTTTTTAAACAAAACCAAGACTTACAATTGTTTCTTTTAGGGATTAAGAGATTGTTCTGTGTTTAATACTTTCTTTTATAACCCAAGAAGATTCTTTGGAGAGTACCCTAGCTTTGATAAAATCTAGTATAGGTTAAGAAGGTTGGTGAGTAGAGGTCCCTCAGAGGAAAGAGGTGCCCTGAGGCCTCTCAAAAAGCATCACTGTAGAAAGACTGTGCTGACACTGTGGGACACAGTGTACCTGCTGTTTGTCCTCAGCCATTGTCTGTGTGTATATCAAGTTCTGTCCTCTGGATCTATGTGGTCCTGATTCTCATAACCACTCGGGCCAAAAATCTTGCTTCCCCTTCCCACCCCTCTCACCTCTCAGTTTCACTTTAACAGCTTCTTCATCTCTCTGGAAATCACAACCCTGTTCCCTATTTGAAGCTGTAAAGGGACAGCTCTGGTCTGTCTCTGGCCAGCTCAGGGGTTAGCATTGCTAGAGTCCTACAGCCCCTTCATCTGGCTGTGGGCAGGTTTGACCTTGAAAATTTGCCAACACTGTTCCTCTTCCCACTGCACACGCACAACCTGGCAGCAGCTTGTGAATCGTTCCTGTCCTCTGAGATTCCAGCTAGAGGCTTCTAATTGATGCTCAGGACTCCCGATCCTGGGAATGAGGCCCACCTTCCTGGGTGGTAGTCAAGTTAGTTGATGTGTATATTGTGTGAGGCATGTGCAGCTTAGACATTCCCTGCCACCAGGGTCTCTGGCCTTACTGTCAGTTTTTATGTCAAGAGGCCTACAGGGAGCAACTACTCTCTCTCATATCTAGCCCTGTTCGTTTGTTTGTTTTTTTCTGAGAGAGTTTCTCTGTATTAACAGTCCTGGCTGTCCTGGAACTTGCTCTGTAGACCAAGCTGGGCTCGAACTCACAGAGATCCACCTGCCTCTGTCTCCCGAGTGCTGGGATTAAAGGCGTACACACCACCACCCAACTCTCCCTCATATCTAGCCCCTTTTTATGGCAGTTGTGATGACCTCTGCTTTTTCCCAGGACCCTTCCACTGTGTGCCCTGACTGAGTTCACAGCTTCTTACTGTCAGCTCTTGTGCATCAGAGGCTGGTAATGATTCCCATGTCCTGTTGTTCCAGCTACCGTCTCCTACAGCAGAACAGTGGTACTAGGACTTTTGCCACACCAGGATTCCAGGACTATTTGATGGTTGCCACCTCTTTGGAATGTGTGGCACCTTTCATGATTTGAGTTTGCATTTTCCTGAGTTTTATTTCTTGGCCATGACAAGTACCTTTTACCTGGAGACTTAAGTGCTTGGAATTTGTGGTATTTGTAATCTTCTAGAAAGTTCAGCTCCTGTTTTAAATATATCTGTTCATTCCCTCCTCTTCTAGATGTTGTGACTGACATGTTAGTCCCTGGCCACCTACCCACCCTCTCTGCCTACTGCTGTGATTTACTCTGGCTGGTTTGCTCTGAGTCTGTTCTTTCTTCTTTGTGAATAAGCACTTTGTTGCAGCTCCATTTCTGTTGCAGAGATAAGATATCCTGACAGAAAACAACTTCGGCCCAGAGTGGCAGCCCATGCCTTTATTTCTAGCACTCAGATGGTAGAGGCAGCCCTTTATGGGGAAGTCAAAACAGGAACTTGAAACAGCTAGTAATATTACATCCACAGCCCAGGGAAGAAAAATTAATGCATGCATACTCATTTGTTTTGCTGTGCTAAGCTACTTAGTTCTTACACAGTTCAGGACCCTTCTCTGCTTAGGAAATGGCACTTCCTCCCACAGTGGGCTAGCTTTCTTCTATCAGTTAACTTAATTAAGACGATTCCCAACTCCAGACATGCTCACAGGCCACTCCAGACAATTGAGACTCTCTTTCCAGATGACTAGATTGTGTCTGATTGACAAGTAAAACTATCAGCACACTTTTAATCCCAAGCAGAGGCAGAGGCAAGGCCAGCCTGGACTACATAGTGTATTCCAGATCAGCCAGAGCTATACAGGGAAACTGTGTCTCAAAACCCAACCCCCCAAAAAACAAGAACAACAACAACAAAACCACCTATATAGCATGTTTATCCCGGTAATCGATTGATTGATGGTGATGGCTCCATATTACCCAAACTGGCCTTGAACTCTTAAACTAAGCACTCCTTAAGCCACAGCCTCCCAAATAGCTAAACCACAAGTATGTGCCACCGTGCACAGATATTTCAGCAATTTGGTTTTAATTTAGTTGTTCCAGTTAACCCTCTCTATATTCTCCTGTAGATACCTGCATCTTACCATGGTTCTCACAGTCAGCATGTGCTAGCCATGCTGCAGATGCCCGGAGACCTATATTGTGAATCCTTCTTTTCTTTCCTAGTTTTTGGTCAGCTCTTAGCTTCTACATGATTGTTCATGATTTTGTTGAATACCCATCCTTGTAGAGATGAGTAGAATTGCTCATTGCAGCTGTCCTTTATGGTAGCCCTGTTAGGGAGAATGTGTGCTATTTTCAGACTGATCTGCTTACCTTGTGCCTGCCTAGTAGTTATTGTCCTGTGCCATGGCAGGCCCTGCGTTATACTCCTCCAGCCTGTGGTTCAGGAATTGTCAGGCATCTGGAACAAACTCAGTGTAAGACTTAAATATCCAGCTGGGTGGTGCAAACTTTAATTCCAGTACTCCAGAGGCAGAGGCAGGTGGATCTTTGACTTTGAGGCCAGCTTGGTCTATGCAGCAAGTTCTAACTACACAGGGAAACCCTGTGTAAAAAAAAAAAAGAAAGAAACAAAAAACCAGAGACTTTAATATTTATATTAGCTACAGTTTTATAGCCATTGCCCAATGTTGAAGGAACTATTTGCTTCCTGGCCTGAGAAGTCCCCATCCCAGTTCCCCATGATAAGCATGATAAGATGGCTTCAACTGGGACTACATCTTGAGCCCTAAACCTCTGGCACTAGTTTCATCCCCGCACTGATATAGGAGAGGCAGACTAGACAGACCAGAAGACATATTTGGGAGGTCTTAGGATTACCCTTGTATTGATAGAGGTTTTTGTCCTGCCCAGTACCGTAGCCATTCAGTCCCAAAGAAACACACAGAGGCTTACATTAATTATAAACTGGTTGGCCTCTTAGCTCAGGCTTTCTTATTAACTCTTATAACTTACATTAACCCATAATTCTTGTCTGTATTAGCCACATGGCTTGATATCATTTATCAGTGAGGCATTCTCATCTTGCTTCCTCTGTGTCTGGGTGACGATTGCGGTTCTGGTCACCCTGCCTATACTTTTTGCCTCACTACTGGCCAATCAGCATTTTATTAAACCAGTACAACTGACAAACCTTTGCAGGGTACAAGATCATTGTCCCACAGCACCCTTGAGGTTGAAAAGAGCATTCTGCCTTACATAGTGTATTATGGGCGCCAGAGATGGTTCTGGGCAGTGGGTAGGACCACTGTGAACTTTGAGTGGCATAGAAGCCATTGTATAGAAGGTTGGAGGACAACCCGTATTACCACCATGGCCTGACTGAGTAAATATGTAGGGTCTAATGTCATGTACAAGAATCCAGCTGGTCTGTGTTGATGCAAAGACACTCAGCAGAGGTGTTGAGCTGGGGAGAGAAGGTGGGTCACAAAATCCTACATCAAAATTCTGAACTTCAATCTGCATGAGAGAGATCTGGGAATGGCACCCACTTTTGATACCTTGAAGTCTACCCTCAGTGACACCCCTCTTTCAACAGAGTCACACCCTCATCCTTCCTAATATTAATAGTTTTACCTGCTGGGAACCAAGCATTCACATACATGAGCCTGTGGGGGCCATGCCCATTCAAACCATCACATTCCACTCCCTGAACCACATAGGCTTGTAACCATATCAAAATGGAAACTGCATTTAGTCCAACTTTAAAAGTCCCTATAGTCTTTCACAGTCTCAACAGTTTTAGAAGTTCAGAATTTCTTCTGAGATTCAAGGCAGTCTCTTAACTGTAGCCCTCCTCAAATAAAAAATAAAAAACAGGTCACATACTTTGAACATATAATGTCACAGAATATACATTACTATCCTAAAAGGGAGGAAAGAAGGGACATAGTGAGGAAATACTGGACCAAAACAAGACTGAAACACATCAGGGCAAACTGCGAATCCTCTGCCCTGTATCTGATGTCAAGGGCTTAGATGGCTCTGCCCTTCCAGCTTTGCTGACTGCAGCATACTTCTCTCTCTTTTGGGCTGGTTACACTCCCTGTCTGCAGCTTTCCTTGGCAAAAGTCTCATGACTTTGGCATTTCCAGCATCTCTCACAGATTCACACAGTGGCCTCTCAGGGCTTTCATGCAGGAACTCCTTGCTACAGGCTTGGCCTCAGTGGCTTTCCTTAACCATGGAGGGAGATTTTACAGCTGCTTTACTCATGTGTTCTTCATGTCTCTAAAGAGACCACTATATGGAAGAGTTCTATTCCTCTCAACAGGGGAGCCTGGGCCCCACCTTGAGTTACATTTCCATAAGCAGAATTTTCAGAGGGTGAGTCCATGACTATCATGGAGAATATAGTTGTAGGTGGACAGAGGCAGGCATGGCACTGGATCAGTAACTGAGAGCTTACTTATACCCTGATCCACAAGCGTGAAGCAGGGGGCAGGGGAGCTAACTGGGAATGATGTGGGCTTTTGAAACCTTAGATTCCACCTATGAGGACACAAGTCCATAATCCTAATCGTTCCCAAATAGTCCCACCAACTGGGGACCAATTATTCAAACATGAGCCTATGGGGGGCCATTCTCATTCACAGTGGTATATAGCAGTTGGCTAAGAACATAAGAGTTCTGCATTGTATCTGGAGGGTAGTGCCTTTAGTGGGAGAAGGGAGGGAGACAGGCCAGTGTGGTGTCCAGTACACAAGGAAAAGGCTTTTCAAGTGAATTACAGAAACAGATCCTCAGTAGCATTGGAATGCTGGGTGTAAAACACTTGAGTTGAAGAATGTGGGATCTGGAAGACAGGGGCCCTAAAGAGTAACTGCAGAGAGTTGAACAGGTATCAGCATTTGGACACAGCCAAAGCCAAAGAAGAGTATGCTGAGAGTCACAGCACACAGGCCCTTAGACCTGGATTGATAGATGTCAGTGCCACAAAGATGTCTTTGTTTTCTCTATGAGTCAATCAAATTTCACAAAGATACCAACAGGGTTGTGTATAGAAGTTGGCAGGCCAATTCTAAAATTCATGAGGAATTAAAAGTAGGTTAATAATAGTCAAGAACTAGGACTAGCAGGATATCTTATTAGGTAAAGGTACCTACTGCCAAGCCTGAGTTCGATCACATAGGGACTCACATAGTGGAAGGATAGAACCAGTTCTTACAAATTGTCCTTTGACTTCTGAACACACACCCAAATAAACATACATACATGCATATTAAATAAATACGGATATAATCTTAAAAGTTTTGAAAAGAATAGCAGAGAAATAGGTACAGTGGCACACATCTGTAATACCAGCTGTTTGGAAGTTTGAAGGAAGAGGATTGTGAATTTAAGGCTAGATGGACTGTGTAGTACGTCTCTTTGAAAAGGGGTAATAGGCCAGGCAGTGGTGGCTCATGCCTTTAATGCCAGCACTCGGGAAGCAGAGGCAAGCTAGTCTTTGTGAGTTCAAGACCAGCCTGGTCTACAGTGCGAGTTCCAGGACAGGCTCCAAAGCTACAGAGAAGCCTTGTCAAAAAAAAAATAATAATAAAATAATAAAAATAAAAATAAAAACAAAATAGAGAAAAGTGGGGGGGTAATAGAAGGTGAAACATAGCTCAGAGACAGAACAAATACATGCTTACTACATGCAAATATCCAGGTTCATGTCTAACAGTAGGGAAAAAAAAGAAAATAGAAGAAAAATATCAACCAGAGTACAATATTGTTGATTTTGCTAAGCTCCCCTAATAGAGGCACAGAGCTAGGCTGATCCACAAAGCCAGATGAGATCTCAGACAGAAATGTTCACTTGTATACCTGGACCTGGCAGTGCTGCTCTTGTCCATCATGGGGGGTGGAGGATGGTAGCAAATAAGACACTACAAGAAGCAAAATCAGTCCAGGCAGATGCAAGACTTCATTAGAAATGGCAACATTATAAAACTTTGAGAAGTCAATTTATAAGAGAATATGCTTGACCTGCAAGTATAGAAGATTTCCTAAACCAGAAAGAAATAGAATTTATAAATCCAACTAATTAAGATTAAAACTTGTTTTTTTTTTAGTTTTTTTTTATTTTTTATTTTTCAAGACAGGGTTTCTCTGTGGCTTTGGAACCTGTGCTGGAACTAGCTCTTGTAGACCAGGCTGGTCTTGAACTCACAAAGATCCGCCTGCCTCTGCCTCCCGAGTGCTGGGATTAAAGGCGTGCGCCACCACCTCCCGGCAAAACTTATTTTCTTAAAAGACAAAAGAGAATAAAAACACAAATCACAAAAGTAGGTCCTCCTGACACATCATTGAGAGAGTGTCTATTTAGAACACGTGTTTAAAATAAAGCTTCTGTGGATCAGTAAGGAACTAAGAAAAGATATGTTCCTTGTGAGTTTTTCAGGAATTTGAGAAAAGTGTTTGACTATGTTATTAATCACAAAAAAATAAAGCCACACATTTAGAAATCATTGTTATATTTGCTGTATTTTCACATTTGAAATTTTTCTTTATAAAGTCTGGGGAAAAAAAAGAGCAGATCATTTTTAAAAGGGAAACAGAAGGCATGGACTGAGAAACTGGCTCTGGTGGTGAAGTGAGGACCTGAGTTCAGATCCTCTACACCCATGTAAAAGCTGGGTGCAGAGTGTGTCCATATAACCCAGCACTGTGGAGGCGGGGATAAGCAGATTCCTGGGGCAGGGCTCACTGGACAGTCTAGCCAAAAGAGTGAACTCTAGGTTCACTGAGATACTCTGTCTCCAGTAAACTGGGGATGTGATTGAGGAAAACATCCCAGTGTAAGCATATACCTTCATAAACATACATGTATACATACATACATTTGTAAACACACACACACATATAGCAGAGGGAGGAGTGGGAAAGCCGCACCAATTCCACTATGCCTATAAGACCTTTTTTATTTTTATTTACTTATTTTTTTTGTTTTTTTTTTGTTTTTTCGAGACAGGGTTTCTCTGTGGCTTTGGAGCCTGAGCTGGAACTAGCTCTTGTAGACCAGGCTGGTCTCGAACTCACAAAGATCCGCCTGCCTCTGCCTCCCGAGTGCTGGGATTAAAGGCATACGCCACCACTGCCCAGCTAAGACCTTTTTTTTTTAAAAAAAAAAATTATGTGGCCGGGTGGTGGTGGCACACGCTTTTAATTCCAGGCTCCAAACCTACAGAAAAACCCTGTCTTGAAAAACCAAAAAAATAAAAAATAAATAAATAATGTGTATATGTGTTTTGTCTGCATGCATATCTATGTACTGTATACATGCCTGGTGCCCACAAAGATCAGAAATGGGTATCATATCCCCTGGAACTGTACAGACAGTTGTGAGCTGTCATGTTTATGCAGGGGAACCAAGGCTGGGCCCTCTGCAAGATCAGCAAGTGCTCTTACTACTGAACCATCCCTCCAGCCTCCAACCTCTTTTTGCTTTCCAGTCTGGTGATTTCCAATAGAACTCTATAGATACAAGCAGAAATGTGTCACTTGCAAACAAGGCTTTACAGCTTTATTTATTATGGATGTGGCAGGCCTTCTCTGACACTCACTTCCAGAGCCAGGTGTGGTGGCTCGTGTTTGTCATCTCTCCACGTGGCAAACTTAGGTAGGAGGATTGTAGGCCATTCTGGGCTACCGAATCAAACCTCCATCAAAGAGGAAGGGGCTTTCCAGAACACTGCTCCAGCGATATGCTGCACAGTCCCAATATGAGCACAGCTGCTTTGTGGAAACATGGCCACTGCATCAGTGGTTAAGAGTGAGTTGATGTTCTTCTAAATTTGGCTCCCAGTTGAGTCGTTTATAGACTGTAATTCCATCTCTGGGAGGTCTTCTGCCCTCTTCTGACCTGTTAGAGCACTACACACAAATGTACATACACACTCATAAAATAAACTCATAAAAATTGGAAGCAGTCGTTAAACATTTACAGCCTGACATCAGACATACTCGTATTCATGGTCTTGCTTGGAGTACTTTACATTTTTATAAATAAAAAGGATTACAGGACTGCAGGCTGAGAACCAGGCAAGGGCAGTAGTTTGTGGTCCTGCTGCCCTGGGGGTTCCTAGGAAATAGCACCAGGTACAGGTACAGACAGGAGCACTCAGCAGTGGGTGGAAGCCTCTGTCCAGTATGTAAGGTGAGAGCCAGAATCTTGATTGATGCCCTTGTCCCCTGCAGGTTGGAGTGGGTGGAGATCATCGAACCACGCACTCGAGAACGAATGTATGCCAACCTGGTCACCGGGGAGTGCGTATGGGACCCACCAGCCGGCGTGCGAATCAAGCGCACTAGCGAGGACCAGTGGTGGGAGCTCTTTGACCCCAATACATCGCGTTTCTACTACTACAGTGCTGCCTCGCAGCGCACGGTGTGGCATCGCCCACAGAACTGCGACATCATCCCTCTGGCTAAACTGCAGACGCTGAAGCAGAACACCGAATCTCCGCGCGCCTCTGCAGACAGCAGCCCAGGAAGGGGTAGCCGCGATGGTAGCACGGGCTCGTCACTGGAGCCAGAGCCTGAGGAAAGGGCACAAGAACTGCCAGTTCGCAGTGGACGGGCAACAACCTTGGTCTCTTCGAAGGAGGAGAGTAGCAGGTAAGGAGGAAGGGCCGGAAAATGGGGATGAACTGGGGTTACCGAGAAGAGGATGATGGGGCCGAGGTGGCAGAAGGCTGCATATAGCGTGCAAGACTATTCGTTATCCAGTAGTAGGGCTTTAAGTCTTTGCTGGGCCAGGGTTATTAGGCAGGCCAGCCACTTCCTCTTTAGTTTATTGATTGTGTCATTAGTCACCTGTGGAAGTGAGCAAAGCCTCGGAGGAAGGGAAGGTCAAGTAAGGCCAGGTGTTGCACACCTGTTATCCCGGCATTTGGGAGGTGGAGGCAGCTGAGGACCAGGATTTGCGGTCAGTCTATATTAAGTGAGACCCTGATATACAAATACAAGAGGAAGGGAGGGTGAGAGAAAAGACATCAAGGAGGAAAACTAGACACTTGGAGCCCCTTCAGTCCTTTTCCAGAAGGCCATTGATGTACCTTCAGTGGGGACATTTCTGCTAATAGTTCTGTCTTTGGGTGCTGAGTAAATTTATGGAGATTGAATGGGTGGCCTCTAATTCTGGCAGCGTGAGGGATAGAGGGGCAGCCTTCCTTGGAATCCATCTGGAGCCATGATGTTGCTGTCACTGCTTGTATCTGAGCCAAACTGATTCTCTTGGATCCTCCAGGAAGGAAACACATCTGTGAATTGCTTGAGCAGGTGAAGAGACTGGGGCTCAGGCAGAGGACTTAGTCTGCATGGTTAAACAGATGAGGCTATTGGGCTACAATGGGAGCCCTTAAGTCAGCTGTCTCCAGCTGCAGAGCATAACCAGGTGTGACTGCTGGGGTGTCATTGTAACCTTATTTCTTCTATGGAAATAAGGCTACGGTGTACTACCTGGCCTTGAAGTTCTCTGCATGTGTTAACTTCTGTATGGAAAATCCAGAGGAAGAAGCACACATATCCAGTGCATGCATTATGATAAATTCTCATGCATACATATGCACCATGAGCACCACCACAACCAAGGAAATGATGTCTCTTACCCTGACTCCCTTGTTCCCCTTGACCCTCTTCACCACCACATTTAGAGGACTGTGGATCTGCTTCTGGTACAGAAATTAATTTATTTTGTAGAATTTTAATTGAACCTAAACCCATACAGGGTTTAGACTCCTTTGGCCTCTCTTCTCTCATTCTTTTATTTTTTTTTATTTTTTATTTTTTTTTTGGTTTTTCGAGACAGGGTTTCTCTGTGGCTTTGGAACCTGTGCTGGAACTAGCTCTTGTAGACCAGGTTGGTCTTGAACTCACAAAGATCCGCCTTCCTCTGCCTCCCGAGTGCTGGGATTAAAGGCGTGCACCACCACCGCCCGGCCTCTCATTCTTTTATTATTTTAACATGTTGTTACATTTATCAACACTACGGAGTAGTATCCTATGGTGTAGACTTTTTAGATAGTTTTTGCTATGTAGCCCACAATGGCTTTAGATACAGTCCTGATTCTGCTGCCTCCCCGGTGCTAAAATAGAAGGTATGTTCAATACTCAGATCTGGCTCCAGCTCACTTTACTTCTTCTGTTTGTTGTTTGAGACAGGGTCTCACTGTGTGCCTCTGGCTGACCTGGAATTCACTAGTAGACCATGCTGACCTTGAACTCACAGAGATCCTCCTGCCTATGTCTCTCAAGTACTGGCATTAAAGGTATATGCCCCCATGCCTGGCCAACAAGTGTTTTTTTTTTTTTTTTAAATAAAGAGTCTCATATAACGTAGGCTAGCCTTAAATAATCCTCCTGCCTCTACCTCTGGGGTACTGGAGTTATAGATATGGGCCAACACATCTAGGTTTTCTAATACTAGGAACTGAAATGAACTCAGCCTTCCTTGCACATGCTAGGCAAGCACTCTCGTAAGTTACCTTACCGAGCCTTTATTTATTTTGTTTGTTTGGTTGGTTGGTTGGTTTTTTTTGACAGGGTTTCTCTGTAGTTTTGGAGCCTGTCCTGGAAGCAGCTCTTGTAAACCAGGCTGGCCTCGACCTCACAGAGATCTGCCTCTGCCTCCCGAGTGCTGGAATTAAAGGTCTGTGCCGCCACCACCCAGCCTCCTGGGCCTTTATTTTATTTTATGTTTATACTGTGGTTAATTTTTTTTTAAGATTTATTCATTTATTATGTATACAACATTCCTTCCATGTGTGCCTGCAGGCCAGAAGAGGGCACCAGATCTCATTATAGATGGCTGTGAGCCACCAAGTGGTTGCTGGGAATTGAACTCAGGACCTCTGGAAGAGCAGCCACTGCTCTTAACCACTTAGCCATCTCTCCAGCCCCTAATTTTTTTTTTCCTCTATTTTGGATCTCAAGCAATTAACTGTCCTAAGAGCCCTAAATTTTTGCTTTGTTTTGTTTTCCCCAAGACGGGGTTTTTCTGTAGCTTTAGGAACTTGTCCTGGAACTAGCTCTTGTAGACCAGGCTGGCCTCAAACTCACAAAGATCTGCCTACCTCTGCCTCTCGAGTGCTGGGATTAAAAGTGTGTGCCACCACCTCCCAGCTTTGCCCAAAGATTTCATGTTATGGCATTTTCTTTGTGTTTTCTTGTGCTTGGGACTTTTCAAACTTCTTGGGCATATGGCTATATAGTTTTCATCAAGTCTGGAAAATTCTCAGCCAGTTTTTTCTTGAAGCTTTAATATATCTTATCCCCAGGACTCCAGTTACAAGTGTACTAAACCTGTTGCCATGAGCTCACCGGTGCTCATAATTTTCTGGGTTTTTTTTCTTCCTTTATGTGTATGGGTGTCTGATGTTTATGTCTGTATACCATGTGTATGTGCTGCCCACAGAGATGAGAAGAGAGTGTTAGGTTTCCTAGAACTGGAGTTACAGATGGTCATGACCTACCATGTGGGTGCTAGGTTCTCTACACTAAGAACAAGTGCTCTTAAACACTGAGCCATCTCTCCAGCTCCTTTTTTTAAATTATTATTATTTATAATTAGGGACTGTATTTGAATATGTACATATGAATGCAAGTGCCCCTGGAAGCCTCAGGTATAGGATCTCTTTGGAGTCAGAGTTACACGTGGTAATGAGCCACCTAGAATGGGTGCTGGGAACTGAACTTATGTCCCCTGTAAAAGTAGTACACACTTCTTTTTGAAAGCAGGGTTTTACTATGTAGACCAGGCTAGTCTCAAACTCACAGACTGCCTACTTTTGCCTCTGACTGTTGTTATTAAAGGGGTTTGACGCCCCCTTCAGCTCTAGTGCACTGCTTACCACTGAGTCATCCTTCCAACCCTTTAGTGCTTGCTTTTTCTTCATTCCGCCCAGTACATCTTTCACTTTGTAATTTAAAATATTCATAATGTTCATCTCTATAACTTTTGTTTTGGCTTTTTTTGTTTGTTTGTTTTTTGTTTTTAGAGACAGGGTTTCTCTGTAGTTTGGGAGCATGTCCTGAAACTAGAACAGGCTGACCTCCAACTCACAGTAATCCACCTGCTTCTGCCTCCTGAGTGCTGGGAATAAAGGTGTGTGCCACCACTCCCAGCTTTCATCTCTATAACTTTTTAAAAAATATTTTATGTGTATGAATGTTTTGCCTGTGTGTGTGTGTGTCTAGTATTCTCAGAGACCAGAAGAGGGCATCAGGTTCCCTAGAACTGAAGCTACAGACAATTGTGAGTTGCTAAGAGGAGGCTAGAAACTTAACCCAGGAGCAGTAAGCACTCTTAACTGATGAGCCATCTCTCCAGTCTAAATTTTAA
>JAQHUG010000425.1:854091-876695 GCA_028555095.1 Dicrostonyx torquatus | reverse complement strand
AGACAGAGGCAGGTGGATCTCTGTGAGTTTGAGGCCAGCCTGGTCTACAGAGCGAGTTCCAGGACAGGCTCTAAAGCTACAGTGAAACCCTGTCTTGAAAAACCAAAAAAAAAAAAAAAAAAAGTTCAGTGTCATTTCAGCTACATAGCAAGTTTGAGGCCAGTGTGGGCTACATGAAATCTTGTCTCAAGGAAAAGGGGGGATTGTGTCAGAACAGAAAATAGTAGGGGAAGACCAACTTGTCACCTCCCCATGTAGCCACTGTTTGACTGTCAGTAGTATGTTCATGCAATACCTTTTAGCATTCTAGGTTGAAGATTTACCATCTAATCCTTACTACTAGACTGCCACAGAGGAAATTAACTTAGGCTGGATATCAAGGAACAAAACATTCAAAGATATACCTAAAGAAATTATGAAAAGCCAGACATGGGCTCATACCTTTGATCCCAGCATAAAGGAGGCAGAGACAGATAGGCAGGTGTCTGTGAGTTTGAGGCCAGACTATAACATAGTCTGCATAGCAAATTCTGGGACAGGCGGGGCTACGAAGAGAGATCCTGTTTCAAAGTGATGATACATTATGAAGATTTAAGGCAGTCAAAAACACAAGGAGCCGAAAAGATAACTCAGTGGTTGATTACACTTGCTCTTTTTCTAGAGGACCTGGGTTCACTTCCCAGCACCAAATGGAGGCCTATTATAGGGAGAAGGCCCGCTTGTTCTTCCAAGCTGCCCAGCTAGCTTAGCCCCAAAATAACCACACAGAAAACTTTTATTAATTAAATCACTGCTTGGCCCATTATCTCTAGCCTTGGCTAGCTCTCACATCTTGATTTAACCCATTCCTATTAATCTGTATATCGCCACGTGGCAGTGGCTTACTGGGAAAGATTCAGCGTATCTGTCTCTGGTGGCACCATGGCATCTGTCCCATTCTCTGCCTTTCTTCCTCCCAGCATTTAGTTCTGTCTTCCCTGCCTACCTAAGTTCTGCCCTATCAACTAGGCCAAGGCAGTTTCTTTATTCATTAACCAATGAAAGCAACACACAAACAGAAGGAACTCCTACACCAGAGGCTCACACCTGTCTATAACTCCAGTGCCCAGAGATCAGTTTTCTCTTCTGGCCTCCTCAGGCTTGAATGTGCATGTACACAGATATACATGCAGGCAAAATACCCATGCACTTGAAATAAAAAATTTAAAGTTTCAGGTGTAGAGATGCATGTCTGATGTCATAGATTTTTATTTGCTGCATTTGTTGAGGGAGGGTTACTGGAAGTCACACCTAGAATATACTAAGCAAGTGCTTTTCATTGGGCTACATCTCCATACCTACTGCGTTTGTCTTGTTTTTCAAAACAGAATCTCAGTATGTAGACCTGCTGGCCTAGAACTCACTTTGTAGAACAAGTTGGCTTCCAAGTGCTGGAATTTGGAAGGTGAATGGACAGATATTATGTGAGCTCCCACACCCAGCCAAAATATCTGTTTTTAATACACCCAGCCTTCAGCACACTGTTATAATATCCTGAATGGACAAAAACAGTGTTTTGTTTTTCTATATATGAGTGTTTTGCCTGTATGTATGTATCTACACCATATATGTGGTTGGTGCCTGCAGAGACCAGAGAAGGCACTGAATCCTCTGGAACTGGAGTCTCAGGCTGGATAGTGGGGCTGGACTTAATTCTGCCAATAACTGGTGTCACTCTCCATGCAGGACCTCCTCACTGCGGTGGAACTCTGGTAACAAAGAACGCATGCTCATCAAGGTTGCTGACCGTGAACCCAGCTTTCTCACTCCCCAAGGCAATGGCTATCCCTCAGACAGCCAGCCAGGAGGGCATCACCGCAGACCCTCTGGCAGCCAGCACTCACCTAGCCTGCAGACCTTTGTCCCTGACACTGATGGCACTGTCTTCTTTCCAGAGAGGCGGCCCTCACCCTTCCTCAGGAGGGCTGAGCTCTCTGGAAACTGTTCTCCACTGTTGATGCAGCCACGAAAGCCCTCCAGTGACTCACAGCCCTCCTCCCCACGCTATGGCTATGAGCCCCCACTCTATGAAGAGCCTCCAGTGGAATACCAAGCCCCCATTTATGATGAGCCCCCCATGGATGTGCAGTTTGAGGCTAACAGCCCCTACCAGACTGGCTCACCACAGAGGTCACCAGGCCGAAAGCCCCACCCATTCCTGCAAACTACTAAACAGACCCCAACGTCACCCTGCCAACAGCTGATGCGCACCAAGCAGAAGTGCCCAGAGCGCTTTCTGAGCCTAGAATATAGCCCTGTGGGCAAGGAGTATGTGCGGCAGCTGGTGTATGTGGAGCAGGCAGGTTCCAGTCCCAAGCTTAGAGCTGGGCCCAGGCACAAGTATGCACCCAACCCAGGTGGTGGCACGTACTCCCTGCAGCCCAGCCCCTGCTTGCTGAGAGACCAGCGCCTGGGGGTCAGGTCTGGAGACTATAGCACCATGGAAGGGCCCGAGTCACGCCCAAGCCAGCCACCTACACCACTGCCCCAAGCCCAGGAGGATGCCATGTCCTGGTCCAGTCAGCAGGACACCATGTCTTCCACAGGTTACTCCCCAGGCACTCGTAAGAGGAAGAACAGAAAGCCCTCTCTGTGCCAAGTCCCTAGTACCTCATCCACTGATGGTCCTGGGGATCTTCTAGAAGAACAGCCTCTGACTGAAGAGCATTCTCCATGCAGGTCTAGCCTTACTCCAATAAAGGCTGAGGCAGACCTAGTACGAGGCACACCTGAGCCCTTCCTGGCACAGGCCCGACTGGCCTGGGAGGCACAACAAGCCCACTTCCACATGAAGCAGAGGGGCAGCTGGGACTCCCAGCAAGATGGCTCAGGGTATGAAAGTGATGGCGCTGTCCCACTGCCCATGCCTGGGCCTGTGGTACGAGCATTCAGTGAGGATGAGGCATTGGCACAGCAGGACAACAAGCATTGGAAGCGGAGCACCTTTGAAAAGCTTGGCTTCCCCCAGATCCTTCTGGAGAAGAGCATCTCTGTGCAGACCAACCTGGCCTCGCCGGAGCCTTACCTCCACCCCTCACAGGTGAGGGCATGGGGAGGGCGGACAGGAGCTCTGGGCCACCAGACATCAGGGCAGCACAGGCAGAATGAGGCTGGGTGTGTCTGGCATCCATGGTATGAGTATGACACCTGGAGGTTTTAGAACCCGAGTCTCAGGCCCCATGTACCAGTTGTCAATGAGGGTACAACTGTAGGCTGCCACACCACGCCTGAGTGTCTGTTTTCATAGCTCTGCCCTCTGGAATCTACCAGGTCCCAAGATTTGACACTGATAGTCTCACTGTTGCTTCCGGGCCCATTATCTGTGCTACTTTGCTGCACCTGCCCAGTAGTGCCCACAGAAGGTGGAGTTAGAACCCAGAGGCCTTCTCAAGATGGTGTGGCAGGTTCATCTCTACCCACTGGGGAAGGCTTCAGTGAATTCTGGGAAACAGCTGTCTTGGGTCCCCATGTGGCTTCAAGGACAAAGCTACCGTTTGAGAAGGGGCTTTTATTATATAATAGGCAGAGGGAGGGACCAACAGGGTTAAGCCCCAGACAAGTGATAAAAGAGCCAGATCTTCCAGCACTAGGGTCACAGGGTCTTGCAGAGGTGGGAGCAGAACTGGTAGCTTGGTAGCTTTGCCTATGGGAGGCAGTTGCTAGCCTTCCTTAAAGGTGTCAAAATGAGTTTGTATCCCCATTTAAGATACCTTGTATCTCCCTCACCCAGTCAGGTTTCCTGAGAGCAAAGACCAAGGCTATTACTCTATCCTCAGCCTCTTGGTCAAGTTGAGACTTGCCTGACTGGCTCATACCTCTTAGGGCTATAGTACAGCTGGGCCTATTTGCCTGCTCAGTCCACCCTCTGATGGCCCAGTCCCATTTGTCCTTCCCAGTCTGAGGACCTTGGTGCCTGCGCACAGTTTGAGAGCAGCCGGCAGAACCGCAATGCAGTACCCAGCTCCAGCTGTGTCTTCCCCACCTTCACACTGCGTAAGCCTTCCTCAGAGACAGACATCGAGAACTGGGCCTCTAAGCACTTCAACAAGCACACCCAGGGTCTCTTCCGGCGAAAGGTGTCCATAGCCAACATGTTGGCCTGGAGCAGCGAATCCATCAAGAAACCCATGATTGTGACCAGTGACCGGCATGTGAAGAAAGAGGCCTGTGAAATCTTCAAGTTAATCCAAATGTACATGGGTGACAGGCGAGCCAAGGCAGATCCACTACATGTGGCCCTGGAGATTGCCACCAAAGGCTGGAGCGCACAGGGCCTCCGGGATGAGCTGTACATCCAGCTATGCCGGCAAACCACAGAGAACTTCCGCCTGGAGAGCCTGGCCCGTGGCTGGGAGCTCATGGCCATCTGCCTGGCCTTCTTCCCACCTACCCCCAAGTTCCACTCCTACCTGGAGGGCTATATCTACCGGCATATGGACCCCGTTAATGACACCAAAGGTAAGGCCCAGCATGTGGGACCCTCAGTACCCCAGCTTTGCTACTGCTGAGGTAAGGGCTATGGAGAGGGATCCTAGCCATGCTGGGTAACACCAGCCAGTTCCAAGAAGATATACAGTCCCCTGGTAAACCCCAGACCCCTGTTTCCTCTGGTTGGTAGGCCTCTCAGAGAATCCTATCTGAAACTCTGAGGAGAGCCTAGGCAGGCCTGGCAGAAATAAGGATATATAAACTTGCATATACTCTGCTCCAAACCTACCATGGCAGGGGACAGGCATTGTCAAGGTCCTATACCCTTACCATATTCTATTTTGTTATCCTGTTGCTAGAGATGTTCAGGGAGGCTCATGCTGTCTTCTGTGTGGGGTCTGGGCCAATAACCTAAGCAAGGAAGAATGGTGACCAGGATGTATCACCGAGCTCCAACCCACAGGCCCTTCACATATAAGTCTACAAGATCAATTATGAGCTGTGTTGCCCTATGAGGGCAGAAGGTAGTATACTATCACAGATTTCTTGCTTGCCTGTGACTGCCTAGGGCCAAGTACAAGGCCCACAGAGATAGGTCATGGTTCTATCAGCTGAGCAGTCGGTCCAAGCCATAGACTAGCTAGAGTGGACACAGGGCAGAACATAGGTAGCTAGCTGTGTGGCCATCTTCCACCTCAACAGTTACAGGACTGATGTCTAGATGGACACCCACATGCTGAAACACAAGTGTTTGCAAGCTAGATCACATAGTTCTGCACATTGCTCCTTAGGAGGAAAAGAATCTGTCTTGGGCTAGAAACTGAGGTCCTGTTGAAGGCTTCTAGTCCTTGTCCCCAGCAGGTATGGGGACAGCAGTCTTCATAGTACTGTGGGGTCAGTGTGTACACATGAGGACAGGACTGAAGCTGTGTGGCTTGAGCAGGCTCCTGGGGAAGGTGTGCAGGGCATAGGTACCGTGTTGTGCCTCAGCCACTTGTGAGTAAAATTTTATAATCCATGGAATTTCTACCCCAGGCATGCTCTTTTTGCCATAGGTACTGGCAGATGTGTAGCCTGGCACATGGTCTATGTTCCCATACCTACACTGAGGGCCAAAATCAGGTTCCAAGCAGCTTGGGACTAGTATAGGCCTTAGTGGGCAACTCAAGAACCCCAGTCTTTGGTCCTCTTAAGCCTTTCTGGGCGTTGGGGGAATCCTGGAAGCTGTTTTGTTGACCTCATAGATCACTTCCTTGTCCTCTTTTAAGGGGCCTCCCAATTTATTTGAGCTATAGGTTAAGAAAATGTTCCTCTACTGCCTACACAGTGTGAGGCCCATAGTAGGCCACAAGAGCATACGTGAGTGAGTCCGTGAGCCAGTGAAGACTTGGGAGATGATCTGAGGCCTAGAAGACTGTAACTGAGCTATTTCTGTAGGATCTCCTGTGATACTGCCCTTCACACAGAAGTGTCTGTGTAGTACACATGGTGTCGTGGCTAACACAAAAGAAGAAGATGGATTTAACCTGTGTGCTGGGGTTTGACAGCACCTTATTTAAGGCCCATAAAGTCTTACCTCTGGACTCTTGAATGGTAAGCAATCAACATGTGCCTTGCATCCAGGCTGTGGAGCCTGGGCTGCTCTCACTATCAAAACCTTCATCTCTATCTCAGGGTTGCCTCAAATTTGCCTGTGTGCAACTTCGCTTGGCCTGGAGCCCAGAAGAGACCTACATACAAGCTGACCATCCCTGTTCAGCAGGCATGTTCAAGAATATGGTCCTTACCAGGCACCTATAAAGCCAGCACTCAGGAGGCAGATACAGAACTGAACTTTTTTTGGGTTTTTTGTTTGTTTTCTGGTTTTTTGAGACAGGGTTTCTCTGTGTAGCCCACACCATCCTGGAACTCACTATGTAGACCAGACCGGCCTTGAACTCAGAGATTTGCCTGCTTGTGCCTCCCAAGGCTGTGATTAAAGGCATGCGACACCACTGCCAGGTTGCTACTCCGTATATTTTTTAAGTAATTTGTTTATTTTTATTTTATGTGCAATAGTGTTTTGCCTATGTGCATGTCTGCATGATCTATGCTGAATCTCCTAGAATTGGAGTTATAGACCGTTGTAAGCTGCCATGTCTTGAAAAACCAAAAAAAAAAAAAAAAAAGAAAGAAAAGAAACAAAAGTGCTGGGAATTGAACCTAGGTCCTCTGAAGAGCAACCAGCTCTCCTAACTTCTTCTTCTTCTTTTTTTTTTTTTTGTTTGTTTTTTGAAATAGGGTTTCTCTATAGCTTTGGAACCTGTCCCTGAAACTAGCTCTTGTAGACCAGGCTGGCCTCAAACTCACAAAGATCCGCCTGCCTCTGCCTCCCCGAGTGCTGGGATTAAAGGCATGCGCCACCACTGCCCGGCTTTTTTTTGTTTTTGTTTTTTTTTTTGTTTTTCGAGACAGGGTTTCTCTGTAACTTTTGGAGCCTGTCCTGGAACTAGCTCTTGTAGACGAGGCTGGCTTCGAACTCACAGAGATCCGCCTGCCTCCTCTTCGCAAGTGCTGGGATTAAAGGCGTATGCCACCACCGCTCCAGTTTACATATATATAAAGAGCGCTCACTGTTCTTAACTGCTGAGCCATCTCTCAAGCCCTTTTACTCTTACTTTTTAAGAGACTTTCCAGTGTCTAGCTAACGGTGGTGAAAAGCTGTCTATGGTGAGACACACCTGTAATTTCAGCACTTGGAGGCTTAATTAGGAAAAGCATAAATTTAATGACCCTAACATTGGTAAAAGCTACATGGCGAGACACAATCTCAAGAACAACAAAACATGAACAGGGTCTGGAAAGGTGTCTCAGTGGTTAAGAATGTATAGTGGCAGGAGTACTCAAGTCCGATTCCCAGCACCCACATTTGGTGGCTCATGACCCACTGTAACTCCAGTTCCAGGGGATCTGATTCTTCTAGCCTCTGGCCTCTGTGGACACTTGCACATACATGAACATACAACACACATATGCACGTGCACACACATACATTCGTGCACAAACACGCTTATTAAAAAAGTCTTTAAAATTAGATCTTGTCTTAGATATTGTTCTGCTGTGAAGAAACACCATGGCTAAGGCTACTCTTGAAAGCATTTCCAGCGCCCTCTCATACTGATAACAGACTAACCTCTGAAACTGATTAGTGCAGAAGAGCAGCGTGCTAGAGGACTTCCCACCACGAACTTGTTACAGATCTGGAGTAATCCAGTCTGGTCTGCATGAGGTAGATGATAATCTGCCACTGTCACAGAGGTCCAGAAACAGTCCCACTCAAAAGCAGGTCAGTTTTCCTCAGAGGTGGAAGGGCCAGTCAGTGAAGAAAGGGAGGCCTTCCTTGAATGGTGCTGAGAGGAACTGGATTTTCTTTTGTTTCTTTCTTTTTTTTTTAAGTATTTATTATGTATACAATATTCTGTCTGTGTGTATGCCTGCAGACCAGAAGAGGGCACCAGACCCCATTACAGATGGTTGTGAGCCACCATGTGGTTTCTGAGAATTGAACTCAGGACCTTTGAAAGAGCAGGCAATGCTCTTAACTGCTGAGCCATCTCTCCAGCCCTTTTTTTGTTTTTTTCAAGACAAGGTTTCTCTGTAGCTTTGGCAACTGTCCTGAAACTAGCTCTTGTAGACCAGGCTGGCCTCAAACTCACAAAGATCCGATCCACCTGCCTCTGCGAGTGCTGGGATTAAAGGCGTGCACCACCACCGCCAGGCTGAGGAACTGGATTTTCAAACACAAAAGAAATTAATCTCAACCTTTACTTGCACTGTATGAAGAATTGGTTATAACTCAAAATGGGTCATAAACCAGACAGTCATGGTGGCATACTTTTTTAATCCCAGCACTTGGGAGGCATAGGGAGATGGGTCTCTAGTCCAGCCTGGTCTAGAGGGAATTCCAGTACAGCCAACTGGATATGCTGTCTAAAGAAATTAAAAAAGTGAATTTTTCAGGAAAATGGATAAAGCTAGAAAACATTATTTTGAGTGAGGTAACCCAGACACAGAAAGACAGTTATCATATGTCTCACTTATAGGTGGTTTTTAAACATAAAGTAAAGAAAAACAGCCTACAAACCACAATCCCAGACAACAATGAGGTCACTAAGAGAGACTTGCATAGATCTAATCTACATGGGAAGTAAAAAGTAGAAAAAGACAAGATCTCCTGAGTAAATTGGGAGCATGGGGATCTTGGGAGAGGGTTGATAGGGGGAAGGGAGAGGCAGGGAGGGGAGCAGAGAAAAATGTAAAGCTCAATAAAAATCAATTTAAAAAAAGGGAAATGCCGGGCGGTGGTGGCACACGCCTTTAATCCCACACTCCGGAGGCAGAGGCAGGCGGATCTTTGTGAGTTCGAGACCAGCCTGGTCTACAAGAGCTAGTTCCAGCGCAGGCTCCAAAGCCACAGAGAAACACTGTCTCGAAAAACCAAAAATAAATAAATAAATGGAAAGAAAAAAAGGGGGGATTAAAAAAAGGATCTCTATGAGTTCAAGGCCAGCCTGGTCTATAAGAACTAGTTCTAGAACAGGCTCCAAAAGCTACTGTCTCGAAAAACCAAAAATAAATAAATAAATGGAAAGAAAAAAAGGGGGGATTAAAAAAAGGATCTCTATGAGTTCAAGGCCAGCCTGGTCTATAAGAACTAGTTCTAGAACAGGCTCCAAAAGCTACTGTCTCGAAAAACCAAAAAGAAAAAAAAATTTAAAAAAAAGGAAAGTCTTGAACCAAAGCATGAAACCCCAAACTTCAGACACAGGAGAAATCCTTTGTCTTCCTGAGTCAGGCCGTGGCTTTACATAACACCAAAAACACTGTTGAAAAATTGAACTATCAGAAGTAAATATCCAATGAGATAGTGTTAAGATAATGAGGAGCTTAAGTGTAGCTCGGTGGTAGAGCATGTGAGTCTCAGTCCTCAGCATCTTGCCCTGAAAGAAGAATGAAAAGTCAGTTATACAGGCTGCAGACAAAGAGCAGAAGCTGTGTAGAATGATCTATGTGGTGATGGGTTAAAGTGTAATCATTAGTATGAATTCATGTCCTTTAATAGAGACAGCAATTGATACCTACGAAAGTGTTTATAGAAATAGATGTGTACATAGGGGTCAGTGGACACGTATTTGCTTGCTTTGTCAGCTGAGAGGCCCTTAGAAGCAAGGATAAGTCAATAGCAACAAGTACACCTTACACCTTTTTTTTTTTTTAATGTATACAATGTTCTGCCTGCATGTATCCAAATCTCATTACAGATGGTTGTGAGCCACCATGTGGTTGCTGGGAATTGAACTCTGGACCTTTGGAAGAGCAGGCAGAGCTCTTAACCACTGAGCCATCTCTCCAGCCCATGGTTTCTAAATATAATGTTCCATCATAAGAAACCATAGTCCTGGGGCTTGTGAGACATTGGTTAAGAACACTAGCTGTTCTTCCAGAGGTTCTGAGTTCAATTCCCAGAAACCACATTGTGACTCACAACCATCTGTAATGAGATCTGGTGTCCTCTTCTGGCCTGCAGCTCTACAACTAGACAGCAGTCATATATTAAGAAAATGAGTAAATTTAAGAAAAAAAGCTAATAGTTAAAAAAAAGAAAGAAAAAAGCCATAGTCCTTTTGAGAAATGCCTGATCTCATCCTAGTGTGAGGGATGTGGAAGATGTCAACAGTGGCTGGGGTGCTGGCACGTGTCTGTAATCTCAGCACAGAGAGGACTTGAGGCTGGAGGTCAGCCCTGAGCTCTACAGCAAGGGATCAAAATGTCAAGACCTCAAAGATTCAAGGGCTGCAGTTATAGCTCAGTGTAGAACACTTGGCTGGTATTCATTCATAAGGATGCAGGTTCAGTCCCTAGCACCCAAAAATAAGTAAGAAGGAAGTATAGCCATGCCTGGTAGTG
The DNA here is from genome assembly GCA_028555095.1 of Dicrostonyx torquatus. Classification (NCBI taxonomy): domain Eukaryota; kingdom Metazoa; phylum Chordata; class Mammalia; order Rodentia; family Cricetidae; genus Dicrostonyx; species Dicrostonyx torquatus. The sequence goes on along the minus strand of JAQHUG010000425.1, from coordinate 866,282 downwards.
TAGTCTTAGATCAGCTACTCTGGGTGCAAAGGCAAGATCAAGAGTTCAAGGCCAGCTGTGCCAAGCTAAATAAGATCTCGTCTCAAAAAGTAAAAGAGGCCAGGCGGTGGTGGTACATGCCTTTAATCCCGGCACTCGAGAAGCAGAGGCATGCTAATTTCTGAGTTCGGGGCCAGCCTGGTGTACAGAGCAAGTTTCAGGACAGCCAGGCCTACAGGGAGAAATTCTGTCTCAAAAACAAATTTAAAATAGTCAAAGAGGGCTAGACCTGTGACTCAGTGTTAGAGTACCTGCCTAGCATGCACTGAAGTTGTGTGTTCAATCACCAATATTGACAATAGAGGCAGGGGGAGGGAGAGATAATGGGAGCCAATCAGGAACATGAGCCAGCCGAAAACTTCCCAGTGGCAAAGCTTAAACCAAAGTATAAAATAAATATCCTTAGCACATTCTTTCCTTGTGACTAACTTCCAAAGAACACATGAATTGAAGGGGGAATACAATAATTTCACAGTGCAGAAATCTGACAGGCATGGCCTCAGCCAGGTGGCAATCCAGTCACCGCCATTCACCCATTCCTGTTGGCTTTATAGTTAGGTGAGTCTGTGAACCAAACACCAGCTGAGGAGCCCAGGCCCAAACTTCTGTCAGCAGAGACGTGTGAGCCAGCTGTATCTTCTCTCCCGTGACCAGTGCAGTCCTTCTGCTCTCCTACCTACCGTAGACCCTCTGGTCATGTAGCTCCAAAAAGGGCCCAGCCCCTCACTCTAACCTGTGTGTACACAGGGCTGCCTTGCCCCAGAGACACATGGCCATCAGCTTGATGGGGACAGACCCCGGTGGTTCCAGGGACCTTGCCACCAAGAGTAGGAACCACATGCGCAGTGGTTTCTGGCGTGTGTCCTGTGGTCCTCACAGTTGTGTTTGCTCCCCAGTGACCCAGCACATAAAAGAGCTTCTGGAAAGGAACAGTAAGAAGAAGTCCAAACTGAGAAAGAAACCCAAGCCTTATGTTGAAGAGCCAGATGGTAGGGCCTCTGCAGCCTGGGTGCTGCCTCTGCACCGCTCTGCTCTCCATCGTGGCCGCCTGGCCTTCTCTCTAACCGCTTCTGGGCTGGGGGAGGGACACTAACCTCAGGCTTGGGGCCTCCCAAGCAAGCAAAAACTGGAGGTCTAGGGTGCCAAAATGACCCTAGAGAAATGGTGCATGCCCTGCACCTCTTCTGGCAGTACCCAGGACAATCCACAACTTGCTTCTTGGTGGACTAACCTGTGAAGGCCTGGAGTCAGCCCCCAGGTGAGTGAGTGGGCCTGACGCTGGAGTGAGACCCACAGGTGGAGCTGGTTGTCCTGTGGCAAGTGTCTCCCTAACCCTGTCCTCTAGCCTAGAACCTCTTAGGGCAGGGGAGCCCACCTTAGTATGGTTAGGGGATCTTCCCTCTCCCACGGTGGCCTCAGCAAAGCCTTCTGCAGTCCAGAGTTCCTCTGCCTTCTTCCACCAGCAACCTTCTTGCTCTTCCCCTGAGCCCTGTCTCAGGACTGTCTGCTCCGCTGAACTCCAGGAAAGGCTGTGACCTCGCTATCTAGAGCTCTCAATTCAGCACTGCAACTCCTTCACGAGGCCTCAGCTCTGGCCTTTCTGCACCAACTTGGTATAGAGCTGCTTCCATCAGACTGTGGTTCACAGTATTTGAAACCCCTGTCTCCTGCTCTGCTCTACTCTTGTTCATAAAGCTTTTGCCCTTTGTGTGCCACCCACTGGAACCAAGGGACAAAGCTGGGGAGCTTTCTGTAGATGAGGTCTGTTTCAAATAACAGCAGGAAGCTGCAAAGCATGGTTAACCTTGTAGGCTAGACCAGGATACATCTGTAGGACTGGAAATTTGTCCTTGCTCAGGGCCTCCCAGGCTGCCCTAGCTCAGACTGCTCATGGGGACAGTAGTAGAAAGAGACCCTGCTTGCGTAACCACCGGAGCCCTGGAGCTCAGACTGTCAGGTAGCAAATCCAGGAACATTCATTCCCAGGACCATGCAGACTAAGCAACAGCAGATACAACAAACCTTGGGTACACCCAGATGTCTTTGAGGCTTACAGCCTACCCAGATTCCTGCTACAATCGTAAAAACCCTGGAATGCCGCTCATCTAGGTCTATGGTAAGCCATTCATCACACAAAACTGTTACCTGCATCCTGGTGGAGGTTCTGGCCGAGGTTCAACAAGGCTAGTTTGGGAACCCAGAGCAGACCTCCTCTTACAAGAAAAGGTCTCAGTGGGGTGGCAGTGATACTGTCTGATCCGCTCTAGACACTTAGCAAGAGCAAAATCACTACAGCTTCCTAGACTCCAGGCCACATGTGGCCCCATCCTCAGGCCTAAACTACCAGCTACCGCCATAGCAGCAGCAGCTGTCTGCTTACCACTGGCTACTAGGCTTCCAGCACAGCCATTCTCAGGCATCCGTGAGACAGGCATTATCTGTGTCTCTGTCCTACAGAAAAACTGAAGCACAGTTTTTCATACCTACTACCAACCAGCTGAGAGGTGGTCAAAGTAGGGTTTGTTCTGGTCCTGAGTGAGCATCAGATGAAGGCCTTTGTGTTTTCCCTTAGGGCAGCACTGGGTGGCAGAACAGGAGGTAACAGGTTTAAGTCCCTTCCATTGCTCTCAGACCCCATCTGCTGAGTTGAGCCAGGGCAGTGAGAAGCACTTAAGCACTCTCCATCCTTATAAAACAAGGCAGCCTCATAGCAGTCATGAAGGGCAGGATGGCCTGAGGGAGAAGCTGTAGTGCTCTGTAGGTGGCTAGGACAAAAACCAAGGTGATCTGCCAGAGTCTATGGATCACTTGGGACCTGGGGCAGATTGTCCAAAACTTAAATGTCTGAGAGATTTATAATTATTTTTGTTATAAAAGAACCATTTTACATATGTGAATAAAACTTTTGTGATAAAGGTTCTCATGGGTCAAAATATACTTGTGGAATAAGTAGATTTATGTAATTATATATAATAAGTATATGTATATAAAGTTGGGGATCTAAGGACCTCTCCAAGATCTCAGATGTCCACAAGAAACTGTCTCCTTTCAAAGGCAAAGGTGCTCCCAATCACAGACTTCACAGCTGCGGGTAGTAGAGGCAGAACCTTCCAGGGAAGGGATGTCCATTTTTCAGAAGCATGTAGCTGGTGTCTGTCCATGACACTTCTTGGCATGTTCTGTGATCTGCCTCCATCCTTATTTGCTGGGACAGGTTAGAGACACTTGACATCTACCAACACTCCAGTGTCACTAGCTCTGCTGCAAGGCACGAGTCCCAGAAAGCTCCCTACCTTGAGAGAGGAGGCCAGGCCTTCAGCCCTGTCGTTATCTTACCCACTGGTTAGATAGAGCACTGGCACAGAACACTTCCATCTTCTGCAAGCTGTCTTTCACTAAGAGCCAAGCTTTGGCCACTCTCTATCTCCCTGACACTCTACTCCCAACTTCACTCCCTCGCTAAGGAAGCCAGAGCTGCTGGAGAACTGCCTTTGCCCCAGTGCTGACCAAAAGCACCAAATGCTTCATCCAGAAGCCTCTTCCCCTGGGACCAGGGAAAACCAAAGGTCTTGCTAGGGTCACCTAAGGAGGAAAGGAAGTAGGATTTGAAAGCCTTGGACTCAGGGTGTGATCTTTGTTCCCGTTTTTCCTAGGTGGGTATAGGAAGGCTGGTAGAGGGATTTCTTCTATCCTAGCTTCTAGAGGTGGGGGGAGTGTCCCTTGCCTCGCCTCTTGGGTCTCTGCTCTAAAGGACTGCCTGTGAGAGAATGTGGGCTACTATGTAGCTCGGGGTGGGTGAAAAGTTGACCACATCCCAGAACCCTTAAAGTTGCTTTTCTGAGTCCCTGTGTCCCACATGTCCACCCCAGGCTGACTGCCACCCTTTCTCTTCCAGGGGTGGCAATAAGCACCTATGCGAAGTACTGTTACCACAAACTTCAGAAGGCAGCCCTGACTGGGGCCAAGAAGGTACAAATACTTCTGGGAGAAGTAGGGTAGGGTAAATGGCTCTCCTGCAGTCCACACACAGACCTGATGGAAGGGCAGTGAGACTCAGTGGAGCATTTACTGGCTGCAGAGAGCCCCTGCCTGGATAGGAAGGCAGGCTTGCACCTGTGCTTCACATGAAGTCTCTTGCCCTTCAAGGGTCCCTGACCATGCCTGGGCCTCAAGCTGAGGAGCAATGCAAATAGGTACACATACTAGACAAGACATCAGGTAGCCTTCCCAAGTAAGGTGCTTTACCCACCTGGCCATACCCAGCCTCCTAGAGCCTGGGAATAGCATCCTGGCTGCACTGTCCCTAAGAACTCCAACTGGCATGGTGAAATGCAGCAGACAGGCATTGCCATATGCAAGCCTGTGCTGGAGACCCTCACTCCTCCACCTTTCTGCATTTCTGTGGTTTGGATTGTTGCAGATGGCCTGATGGGAGACACCTTTAGTGACTTGGGTTAGGGTCTGGGTTGTCCCTGGTTCTTGTTGGGCGAGGACCCAGAGTAAGGGATAAGGGATGAAAGAAGGAGGCTGAACTACAACAGGATCTGAATGCTGAGCTGTTTTCACAGGGCCTGAAGAAGCCTAATGTGGAGGAAATACGACATGCCAAGAACGCAGTGTTCAGCCCATCCATGTTTGGCAGTGCACTGCAGGAGGTGATGAGCATGCAGAAAGAGCGCTATCCTGACAGGCAGCTGCCCTGGGTACAGACGCGGCTCTCCGAGGAAGTGCTGGCACTCAACGGTGACCAGACGGAGGGCATCTTCAGGTGCCTTACCATCCCCAGTATGTGGGTGGGGAAAGGGAGCACAGGTGTGTGTTCACTATATATCTCTATTATCAGGGACCATAAAGCCTAGAGGCCATTTAGCCAAAAGGGACAAGACAGTGTCCCATCCAGAGGAGGCAAGTTGACTGTTACCCCCCCAAAATAGCAGCATGACCAACCAGAGACAGCCAACAGAGGTCCAGAGGATACCAGCAAGGACATCACCTATGACAAGAGCCTTAGAGACGACATGCAGCTGGCCAGGCAGCTCAGCATCACCAATTCATCATCCTGTGTGAACAGGGATATGGTAGACCATGCAGTATCAACCATTGTAATGAGTTGCCTGTCAGGATCAGGGATGCCCAAGTCCCCAGAGGATAAGTAGGGAGGCCAAAGAGAGACAGCTACACAGAGAAGCCAGCAGAGTCCATGAAGGGAGAATGTCCCCAGGAGAATCCCACACCACTGACTCAAATGTATGGAGCAGGATACCCCTAAAAGAGCAACAAGGTCCTAAGTCATCCTTCCCTACATGAGAGAATCAGGTTGGTGGGACCTTGAAGCTTTCTGCCACTCCAAACTTCAGCACTAGGGCGAGATGATTTCCTCTAGTCTGAATCTTGGCTATACTCTCTAGGGTCCCTGGTGACATTGATGAGGTGAATGCCCTGAAGTTGCAGGTGGATCAGTGGAAGGTACCTACAGGACTGGAGGACCCCCACGTCCCTGGTGAGCCCCAGACATACTTAATAGCTGGGCAGGTGTTGACCTGCATGCATATACCAGAAAGTAGATCACTATTCAGGCCAGGGTCCCTGTCCAGTCATCTACCCCAGGATCACCCTATGGCCCTGTGCCTCTGTCCTTCTGTGACTACATCTCACCATCCTCTTTTATACCCGGAACCTATTTCTTAGTGAAGTGATGTCTCCCCATCACTTCTAGACATCCTCCCACCCACTGGACATGTCAGTGTTCTTGGCCTACCCAGGGTTCTGTCCCTCTAGAGCAGCCCAGCTCACAGCTCTTGGGGCATTTTCAGACAGCTTTTTCTGAGCACAACTCCTCTGAGAAGTTCTATTTTGTAATCATTGTGGACACACACCTATACCACCAAGATTGATCCCAGGTTCTCCAGCAGCTAGCGTCTCTGGGATCTGGGCTCAGTCCCAACAGCCTGCTCCATACCCTTGCACATAGTGCACACACCCTATGTCTCTGGATGTGGTAGCCTCTGGTGGATGCTTAGCTTAGGGTCCCCCAGACCAACACCATCTAAGTCACTCCCACCCTCAGCATCGCTGCTGAAGCTGTGGTATCGGGAGCTGGAGGAGCCCTTGATTCCTCACGAATTCTACGAACAATGCATTGCGCACTACGAGAGCCCGGAGGCTGCAGTGGCTGTGGTGCACGCGCTACCGCGCATCAACCGTATGGTGCTGTGCTACCTCATTCGCTTCCTCCAGGTACGCATGCTCAGCACCTAATGCCACACCGATGCCCACCTTTCACCCAGCCCACCTTCCCCGCCAACCCCTTAATAGCCACATCCACCCTCCACTCCTGCTCTCCTCCTCTCCCTACTCCGTTAGGTGTTCGTGCAGCCAGCCAACGTAGCCATCACCAAAATGGACGTCAGCAACCTGGCTATGGTGATGGCACCCAACTGCCTGCGCTGTCAGTCGGATGACCCACGTATCATCTTCGAGAACACGCGAAAGGAGATGTCCTTTCTGAGAGTGCTCATTCAGCATCTAGATACCAGCTTCATGGAAGGCGTGCTATAGCACGCGGGCTACGGACACCGGCCAGGGTGACACCCAGGGAGGTGGGAGGGAAAGCCCCAGTGCGAGGCAGCATGCCAAGCCCCGCCAGACGCCCACCCTGCCCCGCCCCAGACCCTCCTGGGCAAAGCAGCCTGCCATATCTCGCGGCCAGTTCCTGCGGGCTCCGGCTCGCCCTGCCGACCGCAGGCCAGCCCCGAGAAGTGCCTTCTGTTTGCCGGAGCCGAGCGACACTGCCCTCCTGGTCGGCCGAAGCACATGCCGCGTTGCTCAGGGCAACAAGACCTCATCCCCTCTCCAGGGCAGTCTGCCACCAAGGCACTCGACCTGATCCCTCCTACCCTAGTCTAGGGGCCTCTGGCTGGGGACTGAAGGAGACTTAGAGGCACTCTAGAGAGCTGTGCTAGCCACCACTAGGACACGGTCCTGTCGCCTCAATGCCTTTGGTCCTGATGGCCCAAGGTCTTTGTGCAAGGAAAGACCCCACACCAAAGCCCTGTGGGGTGGGGCCCGGGCTAGACAGGTGTTCTTGGGGCGGGTGGGGGAGGGCGAGAGGTTTTTTGTTTGTTTGGGGGGGTTGTTTTTGGTGGGTCCAGAATCTAACCCGCACCCAGCCTACTTGTGTATAAAGATATAAATAGAACGACAGATGTCAGAACTAAGTTTGCTAAGGACATAGTTTTAACCAGATGCTATTTATCTCTTGAACTGCCATTGCCGTCCTCGCGCTGAGCAAGTTAGCACCACCTTTTGACCTTGCGGCCTCTGACCAAACTACACCCGGGCGGCGTGCGGATGGGACCTGGGCTCGTCCGCGTTTTCCATTCTGGAATCTGACTTTCAACAGTTATCAAACTTCATTTCTCCCGTTTATATATATATATATATTTTTAGAGTTTTTATTTATTAAAAACAAAAGTCCCGCCCTGCCGAGGCCCGCAGCCCACTGGGGCGGGTCCTGGACCTCTCCGGCGGCCCGGCCACAGGCGCTCCCTCCGACGTGTGGACAGAGGTGACAGCGCTCCGTGTGAATAAAGTTCAAATGCACACTCTGGTTGCCTGTGCCTTGGCTTACTTCGGGCGCAGTGAAGGGTGGGGGGCGGGGTCCACACAGCGTGCCTCCTTCCGGGGGCGGGGCTCAAAGCATTGAGCCCCGCCCCGCCGAGCAAGTGCTGCCGGCGGAACCCAAAGCACCGGGCCCAGCGCCGACTGTGTGACCTGTTTCCGGTGTGAAAGGATGTGGCCGCCTTGCAGGTCACTGCGTAACTTGGCTCTAGCCTTGACGAGATCGCAGGGAGCTCGGGCCTGCAGTGGGGACGGACGTGTCTCCTACACACAGGGCCAAAGCCCGGAGCCCAGAACCCGCGAGTATTTCTACTACGTGGATCACCAGGGCCAGGTGTGCCAGGGAGGAGTCCTGAGGGAGCTGCCTCGGGCGGGGAAGAGGGCGGGGCCGAAACCTAGGAATAGGTGCTACGTGTGGTGTTGGACCCGACTTTCAAAGCCCAGGCTACGAGCCTGGAAGCCAAGAGGCTGCCTCCTCCACGGCATCGCCATCTCGCCCCACCCCCAGCCTGCAAGCACCAATCCCAGAGCTGAAGGCTCGCGACTGCTGGATCCCAGTGGCGGGCAAGCCTTCTTTAGAAAGGGGGCGAGGGGGCTGCCGCGCGGGAAACCTGTATGTAGGCGTGAGCGAAGTCTGCGGGGCCCTGACACATGCCCCCTCCAACACGGTACACAGAAAAAGCAAGAACAGCGACACAACACAGGGCTTAGGGCTTTCTGTTCAGGATTTACTATCCACTGTCTGTCCCTTCTGTCCGCAGCTTTTCCTGGATGACTCTAAAATGAAGAACTTTATCACCTGCTTCAAAGGTATTACTTGCTGCGCCGCTCCCTCAAGCCTCTCTCCCTCCGCCCTGCCAGGTCTCCAGCTCCCCGACTCCGCGGACAGCCCCCAGCCCCAAAGGGGCCGGCAGTCTCACGCCAGTGCTGGTGTGCCCCAGGAAGAGGAGCCTGTCTGGGGAGCTTGGTCGTCAGCGAGAACAGTCCCTCCATTTTCTTCCCACAGACCTGCAGTTCCTGGTCACTTTCTTCTCCCGGCTGAGACCTAACCACAGCGGGCGCTATGAGGCTTCCTTCCCCTTCCTCTCTCTCTGCGGCAGAGAGCGTAACTTCCTGCGCTGTGAAGACCGGCCCGTGGTCTTCACGCACCTGCTGGCCACCGACAGCGAGTCCCCTCGCCTCTCCTACTGCGGCGGCGGCGAGGCCCTGGCCATCCCCTTTGAGCCGGCTCGCTTGCTACCCCTGGCGGCCAACGGGCGCCTGTACCACCCGGCACCGGAGCGCGCAGGCGGCGTGGGCCTAGTGCGCTCGGCCCTGGCCTTCGAGCTCAGCGCCTGCTTCGAGTATGGACCTGAATCACCCACGGTCCCCTCTCACGTGCACTGGCAAGGTCGCCGCTTTGCCCTAACTATGGATCTGGCCCCGCTGCTGCTCGCTGCCCCGCCGCCCTGAGCCTCCAGCTGGGGCTGGGTGGGGAGGGTTAGGGCAAACACTGGGCTTCGTAGTACTCGCAGGTTACCCCTCGGTCTCAGACTTCCAGGTCGACCCAAATGTCCCCCGTCACCTGCACGCCGGTAACTGAGTGCGCGTGCGCGCAGAGGTGCGCCTTGGGCCTCGTTAGGTTGGCGCTGTCCAAGGTTCTGGTGCGGCCTCGCTATTCTCGGTCTCTACAGCGGTCCTCTCTCAGCCACCTCTAACCCTTACAACCGGTCTTGCATCCCACGGATTGGCCTACTGTGGTCACGTCAGGCTGGGCGGCAGGCGCAAGGCGCGCGTGGGCCGGTGCGCGTGCGCACCCCCCCGCGCCACTTCTCCAGTCTAGCAGCCGCAAGCACCGCGGGGAGTCGCTCGCCACTGGAGCAGGTGAGGGGGGGTTCCTGGCCCAAGGTCACCAGGCTTTGGGGCGGGATCGGGACCCTTTAGGTTCTGACTGCTGCACCAAGGAAAGGTCAGGCTCTCTGGCAGCGGGGAGGGGATGGAAACCACGCCCTCTGAGCAGACTCGGACCCACTGGAGCGGGAGGGGTAGGTTAGGGGAGGTAGTGCTGATTTAAAGCGCCTGATCTCAAGGGCTGCCAGAGACCTCAGCTGGGTCTTCGCGCTGCGCCCGAGGGAGGACACAGGGCTTCTCTCCACCCACCCTCTTCCCGCCTAGATGAGCCCTCAGGAGACTGACGCCCCACTCCTGCCTAGGATTAGGGGTTCGTGTCCTGATAAAAGGATTTCTGGCTGATCTAGTAAGGGGCTCTCATTCCTGTCGTGGTTGTCTTGCACTGATGCACATCTGGGCGACCTCATGAGCAGCAGCTCTGATCCCTAGTGCACAGATAAAGGCTTTGCTACTGAAGGCTGGACAGATGTGCAAGGCCTGGAGCCAGGGACCAACCAGTCATTCGTGCTCCAGGAAATTAAACCCAGAAGCCTAGCAAACATCCCAGCTTCTTGGGGCTCTGCATGTCCTGCGATATCTAGGAACTGCCTTTGCCTGCGCCAAAGCTATTCCATTAAAACTCTACTGCTCTGCTGCCTCATCTCTATTGACTTTAAATGACCAAGTGACTTACGATTGGTGCAAAACTGAAACAAACACCAAGGCCACTTAGTACAGTTCAATTTGATGCACAGTAAGGAGACCTAGAGAATAAGCAGGTGCGAAAACGGTAGACTGTGCCAAATGAGGAAAACGGCGCACCCTTGCTCCTGTCCTTAACTTTAGAAAAGCGGGCTTCTCTGCCTTGGCACTACCGTTAAAACTAAGCTTTGCACCTAGAACCCTACCCTAGTCCTTCTGTGCCTAGGTCACAGATACATGCAGTAAACTACTGTAGAATGCCCTTCCGGATAGTTTCAGAGGTACTGCTCCTGTATTCTACTTAGGAAGCTAGATACCTAGTTGGTACAATAGGAGTGTAACTCACTAGTGTATTGTGTGCTTAAGTCGGCTTAGTGTGCAGGAGATACCGAGGTCAGTTCCCAGAAAAAAAGAGGGAAAGGGGGGGCAGTTGGTTGCCTAAGGCTTCCTCCCACATCCCAGCTAGGACACAAATACTCCAAAGACAGAGACCCTACCAGCTTGGGGGCGCAGCACAGGCTCTAGGCCTCTGAACTGATTTTCCTGTTTGGCTTATCCCTCAGTTCTCTAGAGAATTTCCTGAGAAAGCTAGGCGTGATAGTGGGAACATGAGCAATAGTATCTCAAGTTCAAGTATAACATGGGCTATATAGCAAGACTCTAATTCAAAAAACTTAGAAGTAGTGCCAGGCAGTGGTGGTGCATGCCTTTGATCACAGCACTCAGGAGGCAGAGGCAAGCGGATCTCTGTGAGTTCAATGCCAGTCTGGGCCACAGAACGAGTTCCAGGACAGTCAGTCCTGTTACACAGAGAAACCCTGACTCCAAGAAAAAAAAAAAAAAAAAAACAGAAGTAGCAGCCAGGTGTGGTGGGTCAGCTCTTTAATCACAGTACTAAAGAGGTAGAGGTAGAAGCAGAGGCAGATAGATCACTGTGAGTTAAAGGTCAGCCTGGTTTACATAGAGAGTTCCAAGACAGGGCCATACAGAGAAAGACCCTGTGTCTCAAGTGGGTGGTGCTGGTTAAGAGCACTGGCTGCTCTTCCAGAAGACCCAGATTTGATTCCTAGCACGTACATTCTTATAACCATCCTAACTCCAGTTCCAGGGGATCTGATGCCCATTAGACTTGAAGGCACTAGGCACGCATGAGATGCACACACATACTTGCAGGTAAAACACTTATACATGTAAAATAAGTATATTTAAATAAAAAAAATTTTTGAAAAAAAATTAGAAGTAAGCTGGGCATAGTGACTCAGGGCTTTAATGTCAGCATTCTGGGTTTGGAGGCCATTGTGGTCCACATAATGAATTCCAGGCCAACCAGAGAAGCACACTAAACCCTTTTTATTTAAAAGGAAATAAGCCTAAGCCATATGAGTTACCTGAGGAAAACTCCTAACTCTTAAGTAAGCTGTCACTCACCTCCATCCCTACATCACGGGCTGCACCAAGCATCACCAATCATGACGAATGAACCCTAAGGAGGGGTCATTTGGTCAAGGTCGTGTGTGGCCTTTGCTCTTGTGATGGGGCACAAAGGTTTCTGCTCAGTGCTGACCTTTATGCTGGTGCTAGCAGCCACTGAGTGAGACCAAGGGGCATGTCTGCCCAGAGCCTGATCTTTTTGGCTGAAGCCTGGGTAGTTAGGCCCTGGACTTGGCCAACCCAGGCAGTTCCCATGCCTAAATTATCCATCTGGGAGCCAAGGAGAGCCCATCATCTGGGTGAAGATGAACCCGTGGCAGGGCAGTGCAGAGCAGGCCAGTGCAGGCACAGGAGGAATGCTAGTGCTAGGCAGAGACCTTCAAGGAAGGATTCTCGGTTTGTTCTCTTTTCCTTTTTAAAAACATTGTTTGCATGCATGGGTCAGAAGTGGAGGACCCTCAGGTCCATGGAGGTCAAAAAAGATCTTTGTAGAGTCAGTTCTCGTCTTCACCAGGCTTGCCAGGCATGTA
>JAQHUG010000425.1:744926-840885 GCA_028555095.1 Dicrostonyx torquatus | reverse complement strand
CGGATCTTTGTGAGTTCGAGACCAGCCTGGTCTACAAGAGCTAGTTCCAGTGCAGGCTCCAAAGCCACAGAGAAACCCTGTCTCGAAAAACCAAAAAAAAAAAGAAAGAAAGAAAAGAAAAGGAAGCATTGAACTAGGACTTGCATACCATCTCAGCAGCTTAGTCTGTTATCTTGGTGGGAAGCAGAAATGCAGACATGGTGCTGGAGAAATGGCTGAGAGTTTTTCATCTTGATTGGCAGAGAGAGAGAGAGAGAGAGACTTAACCTGCCCTGGATTGTTGAAATCCTCAAAGCCAACACCCAGTGACACACTTTTTCTAACAAGGCCACCCCTCCTAATTCTTCCCAAACAGTTCACAAGATAGGAACTAAGCATGCAAATGCATAGACTATGGAGCCAATAGGGGCCATTCTCATTCAAACCACCACATCTTGTGTCCACAGAAACCCCTGCTGAGGTATTCCAGGCCCTACAGCAGCTAGGGCACCAAGCCTTCCGCCCTGGTCAAGAACGTGCAGTCATGCGGATTCTTTCTGGTAGGTGTGGCTGTCTAGGAATTGCACCAGGCTGTGTCTGGCAAATTGAGCCTTATAGCTGCCTCTTGTCCTGTCCAGGCATCTCCACTCTGTTGGTGTTGCCCACGGGTGCTGGCAAGTCTCTATGTTACCAGCTTCCTGCACTGCTGTATGCCCAGCGAAGCCCCTGCCTCACACTGGTGGTCTCTCCTCTCCTGTCACTCATGGATGACCAGGTATATGGACAGGCTTAGTACCTAGAAAGTCTGCAAACTGACACCTCTGATACCATTGGGTGCTTCTTGTTCCTTGAGCACACCAGTGGCCAGCCGACCTTCCTAAGGGTAGCACAGCTTAATGCCCAATGTTCTCACCTAGTTCTCAAGTTTCATAAGTGGCCAGCACTGAACTTTTTCTCCCAGGACCCAGCATCTGATGCTTTTCCTTCCAGAGGGTTGAGTAGGGGCAGAGATTGAGCTGTGCTAGGTTGTGACGGCATTGCATTTACAGGTGTCTGATCTGCCTCCATGTCTGAAGGCAGCCTGCCTCCACTCAGGTATGACCAAGAAACAACGAGAATCTGTCTTGAAAAAGGTCAGGAGGGCCCCATGGATGGGTGGTAGTGGGCATGCCTCTGGGCAATGTCTATAGCCCTCTTCCCTTCAGGTAAAGGCAGCCCAGGTGCATGTGCTGATTGTGTCCCCTGAGGCCTTGGTCAGGTGTGGGGCTAAGGGTCCTGCCAGCCTCCCCAATGCCTCTCAGCTGCCTCCAGTTGCCTTCGCCTGCATTGACGAGGTCCACTGCCTCTCTCAGTGGTCACACAACTTCCGGCCCTGCTACCTGCGTGTTTGCAAAGTGAGCTTTTGTTGGGGCCAGGATGGAGGTGGACTAGGACCCAGGTGGGCTAAGTGACTCAACACTGTCCCTGGTTCAGGTCCTTCGGGAGCGTATGGGTGTGCGCTGCTTTCTGGGTCTGACAGCCACAGCCACACGAATCACTGCACGCGACGTGGCCCAGCACCTGGGCATAGCGGAAGAGCTTGAGCTCAGTGGGATAGCCTCCATCCCTGCCAATCTGCACCTCTCTGTGTCCATGGACCGAGATTCAGACCAGGTAGTTATGTACATGCCAGGGACCCCAGCAGATGCCCACCATGCCTGCCATGTTTTTTTTTTTGTTTTTGGTTTTTTGAGACAGGGTTTCTCTGTAGCTTTTGGAACCTGTCCTGGAACTAGCTCTTGTAGACCAGGCTGGCCTCAAACTCACAAAGATCTGCCTGTCTCTGCCTCCCAACGACCTGCCACGTTAATCACGCTTTATTGCCAGGCTCTGGTGACACTGCTGGAGGGTGACCGGTTTCGTACCCTGGATTCTGTTATCATTTACTGCCATCGACAAAAGGACACAGAACGGGTGGCTGCACTCCTCCGGACCTGCCTGTCTGTGGTGAGAGATCCGAGGCCCAGAGGTAGGCATGTATAGGGTTTGGCCCCCAGGGGCCCTTTCTTCTGCGTGCCTGCTGGGTCCCATCAACCATTTGTACACCTTCTCTAAAGGCTGTGGCCCTGAGGCTGTAGCTGAAGCATACCATGCTGGCATGTGCAGCCAGGAACGGCGACGAGTGCAACAGGCCTTCATGCAGGGCCACCTGCGGGTGGTAGTGGCCACAGTAGCCTTTGGGATGGGGCTGGACCGGCCAGATGTTCGGGCTGTGCTACACCTGGGACTGCCTCCAAGCTTCGAGAGCTATGTGCAAGCCATCGGTCGCGCAGGACGTGATGGGGAGCCTGCCCATTGTCACCTGTTCCTGCAGCCACAGGTTGGAACTGTCTCCCCAGCGGTTACGCTATTCCTATGCCATGCCACTTCGGTCCCAGCTGCAATCCTGTTTTCCTTGCAGCTGCCACTCTAGCCCCAAACTGTATGCATAAGACTGTTGCAATGCAGGGTGAAGACCTTTGGGAACTGCGCAGACACGCCCATGCTGATGGCACTGACTTCCTGGCTGTGAAGAAGCTGGTGCAGCGTGTCTTCCCACCCTGTACGTGCACTCAGAGGCACAATGGCCAACAAACACACCCTGTATTGGGACAGGCCTGCCTGGGCCATAAGCGGGCACTCCCAGTGCAGTCTACAGTACAGGCTCTGGACATGACAGAGGAGGGTAAGGAGCCAAGAAGATATGGGGTACAGGGAGAGGCTATCCCCACAGCCTCTGAGCCTTCCTCTGCCTCTAGCTATTGAGACTCTGCTGTGCTATCTGGAACTACACCCTCAGCATTGGCTGGAGCTGCTGCCTTATACCTATGCCCACTGCCGTCTGCACTGCCCTGGGGGCCGTGCCCAGCTGCAAGCTCTGGCCCACAGGTAAGCATAGCTCACTTCAGGCTAAGGATGAAGACAAAGAACTGGAGCTGCTGGCCACATACTCCTTTGTCCCCTGGGCACAGGTGTCCCCCTTTGGCTGCATGCTGTGCCAAGTGGCCACCTAAAGACACAAGTCAGGGCACCAGCTCCTTAGAGTTTGACGTGGTGGAGCTGGCAGATTCGATGGGCTGGGAGCTAGCCTCTGTACGGCAGGCTCTCCACCAGCTGCAGTGGGACCAAGAACCAAAGAAAGGTATGCCCATCCCTCCGTCAGTCTAGCTTGTGCTGGCCCCCTGGCCACCTCTGACTGACACACTTGCTGACAGGTGCACCACGGGGCACAGGGGTGCTTGTGGAGTTCAGCGAGTTGGCCTTTCACCTGCACAGTCCTGGTGATCTGACAGATGAGGACAAGGACCAGATCTGCGACTTTCTGTACAGCCGAGTCCAGGCTCGTGAACACAAGGCCCTGGCCCATCTACGCCAAATAGCTAAGGCCTTTCGCAGGTGGGAAGAAGGCAGGCAGAGCCTAGGCCACCCACTCTGACCCCAGGGGGACTCTTGACAGGTTTGTCTCGTCCCCAGTGTGGCCTTTCCCAGCTGTGGACCCTGCCTGGAGCAGTCTGATGAGGAGCGCAGCAGCCAGCTGAAGACCTTGCTCAGCCACTACTTTGAAGAAGAGGAAACTGTGATGGATGAGCAGGGTCCAGAGCCTGGGCAGAACCAGGTAAGTGCCAGCCTCTGAGGATGGGTGATTCCTACAGCCAAGGATAATGACATGCCCACATAGAACCCAACCCCACAGTCCAACCCCTGCCTGGCTCAAGGATTCTTGGGCTGCTTGGGGTGTGATTTTATGTGACAGATGCCATGGGGGGTACAGGGAAGGTCACATGCCATCCCCCCACAGCTTCAGGACTGGGAGGACCATATTCGCCGTGATATCCGTCAGCTCCTGTCCCTGCGGCCAGAGGAAAGGTTTTCAGGACGGGCTATGGCCCGCATCTTCCATGGCATTGGTGAGGGCCACAGGGCTGCCTGAATTAGGCAGGAGTTGGGCACTAGAGCTGGCTGAGTCCTCAGGCCTACGTTTCTGCTCCATCATAGCAAGTCCCTGCTACCCAGCCCAGGTGTATGGGCAGGACCGGCGTTTCTGGAGAAAGTATCTACATCTGGACTTCCATGCCCTGATGCGCTTGGCTACAGAAGAGCTCCTGCTAAGCAGCCGATGACCGCCCTCCATGGGAGAGCACTACATTGTAGAGGCATGAGGCAAGCCAGACTGTGGCCGCTACCAAGAGTGTCAGGTTCGTGTGCTATCGCAGCAATGACATAGCCATCACTGACCATTAGGCAAAACCAAAGTGCAAAATAAAAAGCAATTTTATGTCCTTTATGGCAACACAGTCCTCAGTTTGGAGACAGCTACATTTCTTGTGTTCCAGCCATCCAGGCCATACATGGCAGTTCAGGTCAGGTTACTGGGTGCCAGGCTGAGATCCAGAATGGGCAGACCCGAAAGTACAAGGAAGGCACCAAAACAGAGATGTGGGCCCAGGCCATCAGCCAGCACTCCAGCCAGGGTACCTGGTAGCAGCTTGCCCAACAGTTCCAGAGTGGCCAGGAGGCTGTAATGTGTGGCCTGGGGGTGGAAATACAGATCAGGACCTAGTGGCTCCCTACCGTGGCTCCCTACCCTGCATCCCCTGGGCATCCCTGCCTTGCCGTTTTACCTGCCGGGCTCTGGGTGCCAGCTGGCTACAGTGCATCATCACGGTGAATGTGGCTGTGGTGACCACACCGCCCAGAAATTGCTGTAGACACAGGCTCAGCAAAGCTGCCCCTAGAAGAACAAAGGTCAGTGGGGCCCCAGGCTCTTGCTCCCTCCCCACTTTGTCAAGGCTAACCCTCTTACCTCTCATGATTGTACCAGGCTCCAGACTGGCCCCTGGGGTACTGAGGTAGAAAAGCAGAGCAGTCTGGCAGGCCAAACTCCCAAGGCGTAGCTGCAGCACTGACCTCAGAAGGGAGAGAGGCTGCCTGGGGTGGGAATTGGAGACTTGAATATGGTAAGATTCCCTGGGAGATGGGTAGAGATGAGGGTCACATTAAGGTTGGGGAATACTTACCAGTGCCTGGCTAGTAGAGTCCCCCCTAGAGAGGAGCCAGCAATGGAGCAGGTCATAGCACCCAAACCACTCCATAGCCCCAAGTCTGAGGCAGAAACACCATGGTCCAACAGGAGAAGTGGAAACAGGCTGCCAGCACCCTGCTCACCTACAGGAGACCATAAGCAAGGATGGTTCCGTTTTCCTTTCTCCCTTCCTGGGGCCTCAGTCCTCCAACCATCCAGGCCCCTGCTCCCCTTGATTTTCATGGGCCCCAGGCATTAGAAAAAGCTGGGCTATCAGTGACACTGGTAGGCTGTGGCTGAAGCTGAGGGAAGACTGAGCTACAGAGCTCTGGGGAGGGCTGGGCTGAGAGCTGAGTGGGTTTCAGGGTCCTAGGGAAGTTAGGGCTCCAAGCTTGAGGTTGCCTAACTCAAAGACGTACCCAGCTTGTAGGTGAGAACAAAGCCTGCTGTCCAGAGGGTCCCAGGCACAGCCAGCAAATCTTGTAGAAAATAGGATGTGGGGGGGGTATGCTCTGAGGCCTGAGACCGAAGCAGCTGTCTCAAGGTTGGTGCAACCCAGGCTAAGGCAGCAGCCAGCCAGTAGGTGGCAGCTAGGAGCAGAAAAAGCAATGGCCAAGAGAGGGTGGGGAAGAGGACCAACAGCCCGCCCCCAGCCAGTGCTGATCCCATTTTGTAAGCCACCACCTGTACAGTGTTTCCAGGCCCCAGCTCCTTTGGCTCCAGGAGTTGCACAGCGACCGTGTCCAGAGCTACATCCTGCACTGCTGCACCCAGATTCAGCAACAGTAGCAGCCCCATCATGATGGTGGGGAGCCCTGTCTGGCCAACTTGCGAGGGAGGGAACACTGCCAACAGCCCACACACCAGACCCAGGGACACTGTGCTGAGTGTTAACCAGACCCGAGGGGAGCCCCGCCTGTCCACCAGTGGCGCCCACGCCAGTTTGAATAGCCATGGTGCATACAATCCCTTGGTCAGGCCCACACGTGTCAGGGAGAGGCCATGGGCCCGCAGTAAAATGGGCAGCAAGCTGGACTGCAGTCCATAAGGCAGACCCTGCACAAGATAGAGGCCGGCCAGCAGCAGCAGCTTCCCGTGCATGACCAGCTCGGGGTGGAATCAGACGGCTCAGCGGGAAAGGTCAGGGTCTAGTCCATCTACATAGGCTCAGGGACAATCAGGCCAAGATCCCGAAGCACACACTGGGGCCCCGATATACCGGAAGTACCGAAGTTGGGAGACAACACGGGAATAAACCTGAGCTCGGTGGGCCTGCGCACAGCCCATGACTACCAGCATGCCTTGCGCAGGGGTCAAGCAAGGGAGGCAGGACTCCTTTGGCTGAGGGCGGAGCCAATTCCCTAGTCATTCTGCAGTCTCGTTCTCAATTGGCCAAAAAACCCAGCGCCAAATGTCAAGCAGGCTACAGATAACTTTCGCAGACCGAGAACGTGTGCTCTGGCGCCCCTGGTGACAAACCTGAACACAGCCGCCTGCTTCCCGTGTTCCCAGACCCTGCGAGCGGCTGGGAAGGAAGCTGTGGTACAGGTTGGTCTCAAAGGTATTTTCCATTATGTTCAATGGTTACTAGCTTCTTTCAGCTCTTCTTGTCTCGTTTTTTTTCGAGACAGGGTTTCTCTGTGTAGCTCTGCTGTCCTGGAACTCTGTAGCCCAGGCTAGTCTCAAACTCAGAGATCTGTCGGCCTCCCGAGTCCTAGGATTAAAGGCGTATGCATTTCTAATTCTCGGCTCCCATGGAGGAGATGCATTTTCAATCCTCGGCTCCCGTGGAGGAGGCAGTACTCCGCTCCATAGTGCTTCTGGCGCCGTTCCCCATACCTTACTATGACTGTGGCCTCAGAGCCTCTCAAGGCAGTGACCTCAAAAGCTGGAGTTTTGTGGGAAAGGTCAGGGCCCAGTCAGCTACTGCCCATGATACCCCCTTCCCTTAAGAGTTCAGTGAGGGTAGCTCATCCAGTCCACATGATTCTGGCCCTGCAAGGGAGGCCCATGCCCAATCCCTTCCCTCTTCCCAGAACTGCGCCTTCCCAAGGCTACCATAAGGCTGTTAAATGACACCTTGGGTTAGGAACTGGCTCCACAGTGGACAACTGGGTGCTGCTGTTGTGTCCATTTTGACACATGACCCTGTGTCTAGGTCTGAACATCCCGGCATTGGCTTGCTGTCCTATAACTTCCAGATAGTCTCAGGGCCCAGGTTTTCACTTCTATAAAATGCGTTCTACTTCAGGACATGGTTGTGAACACCTGTAATCTCAGCTATTCAGGCTGAGGCAGGAGCATCATGTGTTTAAGGTTGACTTGGATTAATTTAGCAAGCAAGACCATGTCTTAAAATTGAAAAAGGGTGGCGGGCAGGATATAGTTCCATGGTCCTGAATTCAATCCTAGTTGCACAAATAACTTGGGGTGGGGGGACTGCTCTTGCTTACCTCAGAGGACCACTGAAGACCCAACCAGTGCACCCCACCAGTACCTGCTGTGTACAGGGGTACATCCCTTCCTGAGTCTCCACCCTCGGATGTTTTCTTCCTTTAGCACCCCCAAGGGTGCCTAGAGGTGGTTTGCTAAAGGCCCTCCCCTGCTTTGCTCCGCACCAGCCTTCTCAAGCCATCGCTGTCACTCCCAACTTGGTGTAACCCTGCTTAACAGCTCCACCCTGTGGTTGGCACGGAAAATGCCAGAACAAGGAACGCGTTTGTGTAGCCCAGGGAAAAGTTACTATTTCTGAGGCAGCCAGCCTCTAAGACCTCTTTCCCCTGGAATTCTCTGCAACCTCATCCCCTCCCAAGTGGTCCTGGGCTGGCCCTAAAAGGCGGATGTGACCCACATTTGCCTTCACACACTTGATTAGTATGGTAGTTGATTTGAACAGGTCACCACACGCCCTACATTTATGACCATAATGAAGACCTAGTCACAGATCCATTCATCTCTTAAGACAAGTGGATGAATGACAGCCTGAGGGGCCTTTCCTGGGAGCCGCCCTTAACGGTTCCTTTATATGAAGTGTCTAGTGTTCCTCAAGCAGGGTCCACTTGCCTATGCAAAGCCAATCAAGTAAATCAAAAGCTGGGGTCCCCCAGGCAGCCACTTGAAGTCAGGCTGACACCCAGCTTTATTAAGGACCTGCAGGGACAGGTACCCAGACCCCAGGCAAAGCAGGAAATACTGAAGGCTCCCAAGGACCCTCAGTTAGTTTAGTCACAGGCCATCCAATGTGATCCTAGGAGTACTCCTGGGTGAACTTAGCATGGAAATGCCTCAGTTTTTCCAACAGCAGCCGTAGCTTCTCAATGGGGGGCAGAATGGTCATCCTGAAAAGGACAAACAGTAAGCCTGGGGCACAGTCCCATTCTTGGCGGGGTCAACACATACCAGGTCTCACCGGAAGTGATAAGTGCCTTCCTGTTGCCCAAAGCCACTTCCAGGTACCACACAGATGCCAGTCTCCTCCAGGAGGCACAGGCAGAAGAACATATCAGGGGCCAGGCCCAGTTCCTGGGGGTCAGGAGGGTGGTCAGGTCACAGCACACAAGCCAATACCCTGCTCAGCCCCCTGGTGACCCTGTGTTCCCCACCTGAGCACGCTGCACTGCCCGCGGGGGCAGCTGCACTCGAGGGAAGGAGTACATTGCACCCTGCACTGGGTTGCAGCGGATCCCGGGGGCCTCGTTGAAGACCTGCTCGGTGAGTTTAGCCTTGGCTGCCAGCTCAGCCAGCACCTCCCGCCTCTCCTGCAGCCACAGGAGGGAATTATGGAAGAGGGTTTCAGTGTGTCTCCCTATAGTCCCACCCAAAGCTGGGTCACCAGACATCTTTGGCCTGGTCTGGTTTGCTCACTGCTTGAAACTGCTTGAAGGATGGCTCAGAGGGTGCTGGCGGACTGACCACCATGTCTAGCAGGGCCTGGCCTGGCACTGGTGGGCACAGCCGTACACTCATCAGTTTCGCCATCTGTTTCTGCACCTCCGCATCCATGTTTACCACTTCCACATAGCCACCACGGAACCCGCACCTGCCGGGGAGAGCATGAGTTGAGGCTGGTCTGGGAAGAGGGTGTTGAGCTGTTGAGCCATGGCAGTGGTCCGGAAAGTTCTCTACTAGTCCCGGTTTCACCACTACCACCCCCTGCGCCTATACGCACTCGCCCATGTAGCCCTTCGATACTGAGTGGAAGGAAGCAAGCTCCTGCTGGGTCGCGTATGGCGGCCCCATCTCCGTGAGCACCTTCTTGAATGAATGGAACTGAGAGCCCTCGGCGTACACATTGTCCTGGTATACCTGGAGGGGCAGCAGTGTCATTCAGGCTGGCTGCTGAGCTGCTGCCCGCTGTCACGTGTGCCCCCTCACCCGCCCGTCGTGTGTACCTCATCAGCCATCAGGAAGAGTCCCTCTTCGAAAGCAAAGCGGATCACAGCCTCGATGCATTCACGGGTCTGCACCTGCCCTGGAGTGTAGAGATGCAGCACTGACAGGGTCAGCCACGGGAAACAGAACCAAGCTCAACCTAGGCGCTCTGGGGTCAGGAGAGCTGGGGCAGGTCCCAGAGGAAGAGGCGGGGCTGGTAGGAGGAGTCCAATAAGGCGGAGCTAGATGGGGAGGAGCAGATAGGAGGCGTACCAGTCGGGTTGCCAGGGTTGATGACGCACAGAACGCGAGGGCAGCAGCGGTCACGTGCCTGGCACAGAGCGCGCCGCAGCTCTGCGATGTCGAGAGACCAGGCACGCTCTTCGTCCAGGTAGTAATCCACTTGCACGGCGTCCAGCTCAGCCAGAGCAGCCGAGTACAGTGGGTACTGAGGAATGGGAATGAGTACACCTGTGCGCGCACGGCCTTCACCGGCCACCAGCAGCTTGAGCATTGTCTGTGGGTGGGATAGGAGGCAGGCACAGTGTTAGTACACTCAGGGTTGCACGCCCCCACCCCTACCATGAGCCGATGCTGCTGCACCAGACTGAGCCTGATCTAGCCTCACACATAGGGCTACTCTGGCCTGGCCCACTCTACCACAATGGCGTCGCTGGCCCCAGTGGACAGAAATATGTTGTTTGGGTCTGCAGGGATGCCTCCATCTCGCCTCTCAATGTACTGTGCCACATCTTCCCGGATCAGCTGGATGCCAGAGCTAATGGTATAGGCACCTGAAAGAGGCCAAGCTAGTGAGGTGGGGGGGGGCAAGCCCTGCAAGCTTCCCAAGGAACCTATTGCTCTCTCTCTGCCCCTAAGGCTTGGACTCCACTGGGAGCAAGCACTTACCCAGGCTCTGGCCCCCGCATGCCTGCAAGATGCGCTCTGCCCTTCTCTTGACATCCTCTGGGAAGTCAGGACTGCTTAGAAGTTTGGGGTAGACACAGAGGGCCAGGACCTGGGAGAACCAAATAATGAGGCCAGGGAAGTTTTTTGGGGGAGGAGGTGTGACCACAGGCAGTACAGCAGCCTAACCTGGCGGAAGAAGGTGATGGGTCTTTGCCCCATGGCCTGTGCATCGCCAATATTGGCACGGATGACTTCAGTAAAGGGCTTCTTCACACCCTGGGAAAGGAGAACAGGCAGTGAGATCTGATAGTTATCCTCCTGCTGTTGTCCCACATTCCCTGGGCTGGGAACTAATTCACCAACCCAAGTTTAGCAGAAAGGCAGCGAGTGCCCAAGGCAATACCTGACGCAACTCCTGCTCCAGCTCCAAGGCGCGATGCACTATGGGTCCTCGAACGGCATACTCCACCCTCCGCACACATGGGTTCATGGTATCCAGAGTTAACACCTTCCCTTTCAGTCCATTCCTTGAAGCCTGGCTTAGATCATTCGCTCTTGAGGCCATGACTGCTCAGACCAGGCAGGATACTGGCTCAGGAAGTAGAAGGGTCCAGATGTGGAATCAGGGCTGGGAATGGGGAAGTCTGCTACGGTAAGACACCCTCTGCACCACAGCCTTCTGGTCCTACTGAGAGGGGCAGAAAGGACTGAAGGAGTTGGAGCACCCTGGGCCCCGCCCCACCAGTCTGGGCACAGATCTGCCCCAGGGAGCCAGAGGGAGTTGGTAAGGCGGCAGGCGGGGCTTGGGGCGAGGCCCAGTGCTGCCTAATGTCCCAGTGAGGGAGCAGGAGACCCACTTGGGGAGTAAGGACAGACGGATAGCTCAAGATCTGACACACTGGAAATGAGGGGAAGAGAGCATTCAACAACTGGCTCTATTAAGAACAGAGCCAGGGACTACTGGAGCCTGGCCCTCTCCGACCTGACACACACACACCATCTCTACTTAAGCAAATGGACATATCTCCTCCTGGGTACCTATGCCAGGCCTTAGGAATCTGGGGAGCACGGAGGGAGGGAAGGGAGGTGTCCAGTCTCTGGGTTCCATGGGGACTGTCAGAGTGTTACGGTTGGACCTTGGTCCTTGATGAGTGCTGCAAGGGTTTGGGGGGAGGGGAAGAGACTGGAGACAGGACACCTCACCCTGGACTGCCCTCATGCCCTTTCTATACACATCAGCCTGAGGTTGCCCTTAGGGCCACAACCCAGGCCAAGGGTAACTAAATCCCCTTCCTTCTTGCTCTTGATTGGTAGAAAACAGGAAGTGAGCTCTGATAGGCCCATAGAGCCCCACTCCCACTGGCCTTATAGGTCAAGCTCAGCACGGAATATCTAATCCCCTGGACCCATCTATGGCTCAGGCTGAGGGCCTGACTTCTCAGCTGGACAGCAGGCAGCTAGGAAGGCCTGAGGTGAGCCTTGATTCCACTGTCCCTGCAGGTTGGAAGAAACACCACTCGAGGCCCTGTGTGGAGGCACTCACCTCTTGGCCCTGATAACAGGGTGGCCTCCCTCTCACTGGCCTCTTTCTGGTCCTTAGGCCAGAGCACAGATTAATATAGGCTTAGCCCAGGCAGAGCCTGCCCCAGCCTGCCTCCTACCAGCAGGGCCCAGCAGCAGCAGCGGTAGCAGGTGGACTTCAGGCAGCACACAGTGCTACTCTAAATTTAACCAGCAGCCACCAGCCCTCCCCCAAGCCCGTCCAAGGACACTAACCCTCCAACCACAGGTGCTAGAAGGACAGGCCCTGGGGAAGGACATGAGCTGGTCTGGTCAGTGCTTATGTCACCTGGTAGGGATGGCCATGCAAATCAAATGTATTGAGACATGATCTAGAATTGCCTTCTTCCCTCCAGCTTGAGGCCCCTAAAGGGCCCCTCTCGTTCTGATGCATTGTGCCTAGCCAGCACAGCCTGAGTGGCCAAGTGCTTGTCACCTATACCAGCACAGGCGGAAGCTGGCAGATATGCCCCAGGATCAGGGCTGCATGCCAGGAACCGAGGAGACCATGACCCTGGGAAGTGCCTACAGCAAGCCTTCTGCCTGTTCTACCCTGCTGGCTCTGGCCCAATCCTGTAGAAAATACAGTATCCCTTCTAGCCAGGGTCCTTGTCCCTCTGCACTTCCATGGAGAATCTTCTTCCAAAGTTTCCTGCTGCCTTCAGGAAAGGAAAGGGTTACAGAGGAGCCTCCAAGAAGCTGAACCAGCCAGGAGAAGTGGAGGTAAAGGCAGGGCTTCTTGCCTGCGGCCTTGAGCTTCCCTCCCACAAAAGCTTGGGCTGCCACCTGCAAACCCCAGCATGCATCTACAGGTTTGAGTACTCCTGGGCATGGGTGGCTCCTAACCCAGCAGCACTCCCTGCCCCTTCCCCAGCGAGACACACGGAAGGCTCAGTGGCAAACAGCCTTTATCAAGAGTCACAAGATAAGCAGCCTGCGGCCTGAGGCCCACAGGCACAGCTAGCTCTGCAGAGTCCATCCCTGAGCAAGGTGGCCAGTGTCCTGGGCTGGAAGGGGGTACAGGGCTCTGTGCTGGCTTCCCTACAGCACTGGGGCATGTGCTGGAGTGGGCCACCAGGCCAGAGGTCATGAGGAAGCCTTTGGCTGGGCATGGGGTTGAACCCTGCCATACTGAGAAGTCACATTCACATGAGCAAACAGCATGGCCTCTTCTCCACAGGAGCCTCCTCCGAGGGGGCAGTGAGCTTGAGCAGAGGTGGGTCCCCAGTTGTTCTGAAGCCACAGTCTGGTTGGGAGGTCTCAGTGTCAACACACAGGCCAGGCTCAAAGGTCTCGGGCCCTTCGGGGGCAGGTCGCTGCAGCTTCGCGGCTGCACGCTGACGTTTAAGTTCTGCCAATGTGTGGTGCGCCTTGTCCCGGACGAGGGCATCAGGGGTGCTGCTCTCTGCAGGACTCAACTGGTAGGAGACACTCCGGTCTAGACGCTTCGAGTACAGGTGCTTCCCTTGGGGGGCCCCTACTTGGCCATTGTGTGGTCTGGCCACCTCAGAGCTGTCTTCCTGTGGGCAGAGCCAGGACCCCAGGTGCTTTTTCTCACCTATCCCACCCAGCCTTGGGCTTCAGTTGTGTGAAAGTGGCAGATGGGCAGACATGAGAGTGGGAAGGTCCAGGGCCTATACCTAGGAGAACCTAGGTCTCAGCAGGTAAACAGTGACCTGCAGCTTACCCACAGCTGCCTAGCCCAACTAGGGAAACAGGGTCACTGTGCCCATCACCTCCATCGGGGGGCTAGCAGGGATAGAGGACTAAGTACTAAACAAGATCCCATGCCAAATCTGCCTCACATCTGGGACAGGACAGAGGCTGCATCCTCACCTCTGGGGGCTGCAGCCGGAGCTCAGCATCTGTCTGTCTGTCCTCATCCTCTAGCGGTTCTGGACTGGTGAGTGGTGACTGTTGCCACACGATGGCCTCCTGTGCATGCTCCTTGCGATACAGGTTGGTGCGATGCGTCAGGCTCACCCGCCTCACCACCTTTCTGGGGAGGGAGGAAGTTGAGACCTCATCATCCAGCTCACAATCTCTGCCCACAGAGCCAACTGGGTTTGTACTGCAAGTTGACATGCACGGGGCAGAGCCTAGGTCTCAGCAGGTAGACAGTGACCTGCAGCAGAAGGCTTACCCACGGCTGCCTGCACTAGAGGTCCTCCGGCGCAGCAGGGAGCGCTGGCGGCCTTGGGCCCGAAGAAGCGCATCTTGTTTATGCTTGAGCTCCAACAATTTGGCTCTCACTTCCTCATCTCCACACACGTCTGAGAAGAGATGGAGAGAGGTGTCACAGTCATCTTCATGGCCTATCCCTTCTGCCAGATGTAGGCAACCCCACACTCACCGAGGGGCGTCTCGTCCACCAAGGATTTTCCATTCAGATCAGCCCCATGTGCCACAAGCAATTCTACCAGGTGCACCTGCAGGCAGCCAGCAGTAGCTGCTTGGCTGAGGGCTCCAACTAGAGCCAGGAACCTTCCCTCTCCCTGATCCTGTAGACACTCACCTGGCCCCAGTAGGCTGCTGCATGCAGAGGCTCCCAGCCATCATGGTCCTTAGCGCTCAGGCTGGCTCCTTGCTCCAGCAGCAGGGTAGCCACTTCACTGAACCCATTAGCAGAGGCGATGTGCAGCTGCAGGCAGACCACTCAGCCCTGAATCCCAGCCCCACACCCCTTCCAAGTACCTGCCCTAGGACAGACACCCCCAAGTGACTGAGTCCTCACCAGAGTGGCCCCATGGTCCAAAGGGTCATTGAGGTTGGCCCCAGCACGCAGTAGGCTCTGGAGGTCATTCAGCATGCACAGCTCTGGCACTGCCCGGGCCTCCTCAATGCTGTCCTGGGTGATACCTGAGGGGCAAGCTGGCTCAGAGAGGGCATGACCTCAGGCATCACCCCCATGGGTAGGCACAGCAGACGCACCATGATTGGCCATGGCAGTCTCAAGGCAATCCAGTGTCTGTTCATCCTCACACAGATCGTAGGGCATGTTCCCGTCAGTGTTGACTGCAAGGAGCTCTGCGCCACTACAAGGAAGATTGACAAGCCACTGGCCTAGGTACTTTCACAGCAGCTCCTGCTCAAGGAGCCCTCAGCTCCCTCGCAGCCAGAGGCCCTGAGGCTAGGACTGTCCTGAAGAGGAAGAAGAAGAAGAAAACAAAGCTCCTGGCTCCTACTAGAAAAGCTGGCCTCTGGGGCTGGCTGCCACCCTTCAGCCCTAGATCCTGTCTTCAAGCTAGACTTAGCAGTTTTTGTCCATCTAGGCTTCAGGTTTATGATGCCCATCTACTGCTATAAATATAGTAGAGGCACTTGCAGATGTGCAAGGACTCTGGGGCCTCAGAACACAGAAGGGGTGCCTGTGCATTATGGAAAAGCAGAACCAGAAGAATGCCTGCAGTCCATCACCAGCTCCAAGAGGAGCCCAAGGAAGCTGCTAGCTACACAGCCCTAGTCCATTACTGATGTGTGGGATAGAAACTCACCTGCCCACACATGGAGGACCAAGCTTCTATATGCGGACCTACTAGAGAAGCACCTGACTCTAGAGAAGCCACTGGCTCTCTCTGCTCTACCTTTTTTTTTTTTTCTCTCTCTACCTTTCTTGTTAGGGGTAAAGGCCTCAGCTGTACTTTGGCACTTCCCTCCTTACCAAGTCCATCCTCAACACTGACCAAATGGCACTTTCCTATGCAAACTGTGGAGAGACTCAGGGTTCAGAGTTGGAAATCTAGCCTGCCAAGCAGGCCAAAAGCACAGTGAACACACTCTTCCCGCTGGATCCCAGGTAGGGTTGACAGAGGAGGTAAGCATCCCTGAGCCACCACCTGGACACCCAGCAGGTCCTACCGTGAAATGAGGAGTTCCACCAGATGCAGATGGCCACAGGTGGCTGCAGCATGCAGAGGTGTCCAGCACTCACTGTCCCGAGCATTGACATCAGCCCCAGCCTCCAGGAGCTGCTGTGCCATCTCTTGAAAGTCATCAATGCAGCACTGCAAACAAGCAACCTAAGCCCCATGCCCTGACCCCCAGAGAGGCCTGCCTGCCCCACCCCCCCTCCTGCAGGGGCTCACCTGGTGCAGTGCCGTCAAGCCATCCTCATTGGCCAGGTTGGGGCTAATCCCACTACTAAGGAACTGGCGAACTGCAAGAAAAGGAAGGCAGGAAGGGTCCTCAAGAACTAGCAGATGCCTCCTCCTCCAAGCCCCAGAAGCTATATAAAAGCACAGGGTGCAGAAAGAAAAAGGGGCCTGCTAAGGGTAGGCTTGTTTTCATACTAGAAAGATTCCAGTTAAAGAAGACAAAAGTCAAAGGCAGGACCTGGGGAAGTATGTGGTAGTGCCAGGTCATGTGTGTTCTAGGACCCACACTGGACCTGGCCAACACCCACTCTCCATTGCTAACCAGAGGCGAGCAATGCTACCGCACTCTCCAGAGATGGGGCTCGGGAGCCATGCACAAAGGGAATGGATTTGTAGGCAGCCCTGTACTCTGTTATGAGGCGGTGATGGCTATCAGTCCAAGTACTATTTCTCTGCAACCGCGTGTGTCTACCCTGCGGTCCAACCATCCTATATTCTGATTTTCTCAGAGAAAGACCTCCTGCATGCACCCCTATTAAGGACAGTTGACTGTTAGTAGCAGAGCTAGGGCTAGAGTCCAGGACCTACTGACATGAGTTCTAGGACGAGTTCTGAGCCAGTACACAGCAGGGCCACACCCAGACAGATGGGAGTGCCTACTGTGCCCTGCCCTAGGACTCAAGCACACTCACCTTCCTCCAGGTCGTTTCGGGCAGCAGCCTCCAGAAGAGCAATGCTGGGAGGGAAGAGGACCTGCTTCCGAGGCCTTAGGTCAGACACCTCCTTTCGTGGTCGCTCCTTGTGACCCTTCTTGCCAAGGGCCTCCTTCTCAGCCTGGGCCCACATCTTTACCTGCTGGGCACGTCGCTTCTGGGCATGCTTCAGCCGTTCCTGGGTGCTCATCCTGCCTACCATGGGCATCTCTGCCAGCAGCTCCAGGTGCTCGGCCATGATGGTGAATGTATGTCCACAGGGTTGACTGGGGTACCACAATTCGGATTTGGGGGGGCAGGACAAGCCTGAAGGGTGGGGCAGCTGGATGGACTGGCACCCTTGGGGGCATCCCCTTCCTAAGACTTGGTGCCCTCTGTTCCTGACAAGGCTGAAACAATGAACAGGCCCAGCTGCCCTAAGGGGCAGAGCCTAGGCAGGGAGGGCAGTATGGCAGAGGGTGGGGTGGAAGGTGTAGGGGGGGGGGTGGCTGCAGTTGTTCCCCAAGCAGGACTGACAATTTAACTGCTCAGCTGGCAGGGCCTCTGTATATAGAGCCTCGCCTCCCTCTTGGGGTCAGGGTGCACAGCCTGTGGGAAGTAGCCCTAAGACCTGGCCGTCCTCAGTCCAGGGTCTGAAGCTAATTACCCAGATAACAAAGTTCCAGCTTCCTGGCACCCTGCCTAGGAGAATAGAAGGCAGGACCAATCAGCAGCAAGCCCCTGGCAGCCCCTGGGAGCCTCTGCTCTTCTTCCATGCTGGCTGCCCTCAGTCTTCTGGCTGGTGTCCAGCCAGCACAGCTGGTCTCAGGAGGTACGACAGCAAAGGCAAAAGTGGACGGTCAGTCCTGGGGTTCCAGCTTCCAGTGTCCAAGGATGACAATCTCTAGGCAGCTAGGAGACAGGAAGCCTGCCAATATTTTCTCAGGGGAGTCTCCCCTTCCGGCCGTCACACACACCTGAGGAAATAAGGAAACATACCAAGGTCAGCTCATGGGGAGAAGCAGTCACCAGACGAGTCCTGTGTGGGACCCACCTTCTGCCCACAGCACACTGAGAGTCAACAATACGTCCTGGGGCTTGCTCTGCCCTATTCCTCCCCATACATCTAGGGAAGAGTAGGACAAGGAGTATCTCAGGACCCTATCCATCCTTTCCAGAAAGGCTGTGCAGGCTAAACAATACAACAGAACCAAGAGGATTGCCATCCCGGGGCCAAGTTCAGAGTCCTGGCTGGGCTGGGCAAGGGTTCTTCCCTGGCTCTCCAGGGATAGCATAAAGGCTTAACAGACTCTGCTCCGAGTCTCTTGTGGCCTGGCATCTGCCCTGCTCCCATCACAAAGCCAGTTAGGCCAGTCAGTATTTCTGTCATCCTGAGTGGCACTCAGCTGAAGTCATGGGGACACCAGCACCCATGGGGAAGAGGAACTAAGAGATATCACCCTGCCCCCATCATTAGAAAAAAGGAAAGCTATCCTGATGCCCTTGTCCTAAGGACGAGAAGACAACCCAAGGACAGCAGCCACTTGTCAAGTAGAAAACATGCTGGCTTTCGGTTGTCTCTGCAAACAGTGCTCTGGCTGCAGAGGGAAGATAAGTTTGGCTGCTCCAAACTGCCCAGAAGGCTGTCTTCCCCACTACACAGTCCTTAACTTCTGTGGACCCACCTTCCTGACTTTTCTGGAATGTGCCTGAGGACAGACTGTGTGAAGGGGATAGGACCACAGGGGACCCAGGGGACCCCAGTGAGCCCAGGCCTACCACACATATTGTCCACCGACACAGTTCACACTCCAACGGCGTTCTAGCTCAACTCCCAGAAGGCTAAATTCTAAGCTTTCAGTCTCCTGATCCCAGGAGCTGTCTATCTGGCTTTCCTCCAGAAGCTGGCCTCAAACGGAACAGGCCAGCTGAGAGCCAGTGGGCTCTTCTGAAGTTCTAGGAGGAAAGCCACCTCCTGCCTAGCTGAGCCTTGGCTGACCCAGCTGACCCTAAGGCGTGGTTCCTCTTCCTAGCCTGCCAGAGTCATGAAGACAGCTAACCTACTAAGGCTTCATAGCCAGTCCAACTGTTCTACCAAATGGCCACAACATCACACCCAGGCCAAAACAGTGCTGAGGAAGGCAGCTCCTGCCCTACTCCACAAATCCTTCCTAGAGCCCCTCTGGAGTATCAAATAGAGATAATTTGGTTGATTTACTCCAGATCTGGGCTTCAAGCCTGGCTGAGCTGAACCAGGAATGTAGGACCCAGCACAGGAAAGCCTCCTATAAGACTTTGACCCCTATCCCCACCCTTCAGCCTGAGCACCACTGGACTGACCCAGCCTACAGAGAGTCCCATGGGCAGCTGGCCTTCATCGTGCACGAGGTCAGCACCCTAACTCCAACCCCATTATCTGCAGTTCCAATGAGAACACAATCAACCTCTTGGGGCCCACGACTCCCCTACCCTTCCCAACTATAAGGCCCTTTAGGAAGCACTTACTATCACCCCCGATTTATACTCAGGAAAACCAAGCCATGATAGCCTTTGCTACAGACAAACCAATTCCGCTGGTTGAGAAAGCAATAGGTACTGACTCCAGCAGGTCTAAGTGCTCCAGACCCAAATGAAGGGCTGCTGAGATAGCTCTGTCACACCAAGAAGTCCTTTATCAGCTGCCCAGATGTTGCCCACAGACCTGCAATGACAGCTTCCCATCTGATGTGTAGCCAGCACTGCCCTGTTAATCACCAAACCACAGTGCCTTTTAACCTACCACATGGTATCTGTAGTGAGCCCGGAGCCTGAGAGCTACAAGGAGCCTAAACACCTGGGGAACAAGGAATAGTATGGGTGGAGGCAGATAACCCAGAAATAAGGACAAAGGAGAGCTGTCCAGAGAAAGGACAGAAGAGCTGAGAGGAAAGGAGGGAAAGGTTGGGAGAACAGCTATGGGGCAAGCAGGGCACCATCTACAGGCTCGGATGCTCGCAGAGGAGCACCCACAGTACGCCTCTCTGAAGGTTCATCTCCAGACCCAGAATGTTTTCTCTGATACCTGTCTCCCAGGACCCCTATTACTAAAGCCCATTCAGCAAGTCAAGGCGGCAGAGGGGAGAGCTCTTGTGTCCCTGGCTTGACATCATGGAGGAAGCTGGCATCTGAAGAAGACATGGGGCAACAACAGGGAAATCGAGTCCCTGAGCGTGACAAGAGGAAGTCAGCCGGGAGAGTTTAATTTGGTTTGTAGCAAGAAAGGTGCCTCCTTAGAAACTCATACTTATGGGCAAGCAAATAAGGTTCCGTCATTCTGTAGAATAATATCTGTATGTTCATTTCTGCCACAAGTCGAAGCGGATCAGTGTCTGAAAGCGGCTGCAAGAAGCTGACATGGATGTAGAAGCTGACAAGACTCTGGATAAACAAACACGTATCAGCAGTCAAAACAATGGCCCAGAAGCCAGTGTGTGGAGGCATTTTATCAGTTGGGAGATCCCTCTAGGAGTTCCCAGGTGACTCTAGTGTTGTGCCCTGTTGATGAAAACCAAGCAGTACAGTGATGACCCCTCTACCTGTGCTCTCTGTACAGCCAGTAGCCCACTGAGACACCCTTGTGCCATTTCTACTCCCAGGCAGCCTTCCTCACTGCAAAATGAAAATGGATTTGTTTATTCAAATAACAGATGTGGGAGGGCTCAGCCCACCGTGGGCAGTGGCACCTGGGCAGGTGGTCCTGGGTTATAAGCAAGGAAGCTAAGTAAGCTGTGGAGATCAAGGCAGTGGGCAGTGTTCCTCTGAGGACGCCCTAGATGACGAACTATACCCTCCCTCGAGCTATTTCTGCTCAGTGTTTTATCATAGCAACAGAAACCTAACTAGAACACCACACTACAATCAAAAGAGCTCTAACAAACTGTGCTTATTCAGTTATTAAAAAAATAATAAGATATGCGAGGCAGTAGTTGCACACGCCTTTAATTCCAGCACTCAAGAGACAGAGGCAGGTAGGTCTTTGAGTTCGAGTCCAGCCTGGTCTACAGAATAAGTTTCAGGATAACCAGGGCTACACAGAGAAACCCTGTCTCGAAAAACAAAACAAACAAACAAACAAAAAGACATAAGATCAGACTGGAGAGACGGCTCAGTGCTAAGAGAACTTCCTAGGTTTAGGTCCCAACATTCATAGCAGGCAGTTGTCCAGGAGTCACACTAGCCCAGGTCCAGTCCCCACTTCTATATACATAGACACAAAGCAACAGTGTGTGCATATATAATGGTAAACATGAGAAAGACTTGTGTCAGAAGGAAGTAGAAATGGGAACAGGTATGGGGAAGTACTTGTGCCTGGTACAGTGTATCTGAACTTAGACCACGTGAAGATTACTCCAGGTAGGAACTATGCTGAGAGCGCTGTACTGGCAAGGTGAGCGTAAACTGCCATGGCACAGGTATACTTTGGCACCTGGAGAAAGAACAGCACCTGGGCACCGGGCAAGGAAAGGGCAAGGAATGAAGGTAGGGCTACCCAGTCGGTCAAGTCACCATGAAGCATCTCGACTCCTTGTGCGATGGAACTGCGAAGGCCCTCACACCGATGGAAGAAACTGAGGGGCATGAGGTGGAAGGGCAAGGAGAGATCCCACAAGCAGGAAGTAGGCAGGAAGACATTCCAGGGAAACAGGACCAATTAGGAGGAACAGGACTGGGAATAACAGGGAGCTATGCGGGAGGAAAGGGCCAAGAGGGCAGATGGAGGAGCCTCAGAGACAGGACAGCTGGCATGTAGAAACCCAGAGAAAGTGCTCAAACGACAGCGGTCATCAGGGGTATAGACAGAGCCCATGGCCCTGTAGGAAACTGAGTGGCAGCAAGGACACTCAGAACCCACACAGACATGGAAGGGCCACATAGGCACACACTAGGGAAGGACTCAAGTGCTTGCAGTGGCAAGCTGCCTGGGAAACACCAAAATAAACTCCAGGCAGCACACACATGACCTTAAGAAAAAGAAAGCCAGCTGGGCAGTGTGGCACAAGTCCTTAATCACAGCTCTCAGGAGGCAGATCTTTGTGAGTTCCAGGCTAGCCTGGTCTACAAAGCAAGTTCCAGGACAACCAGGGCTACATAGTGAGATACTGTCTCCAAACAAACAAACAAAAACAGAAAGAAAAAAGAGAGAGAGAAAAAATAAGGGGGCTGGAGAGATGGCTCAGAGGTTAAAAGCACTTAGGTTAAGAGCACTGGCTGCTCTTCCAGAGGTTCTGAGTTCAATTCCCAGCAACCACATGGTGGCTCACAGTCATCTATAATGAGATCTGGTGCCCTCTTCTGGCATGCAAGCATACATAGAAGGAATGTTGTATACATAATAAATAACTAAATCTAAAAAAAAGATATATAGAGAGAAGAAAAGAAACCAAGAGTATAAGGACAAAGGAAGAAAATGTTTTATTAGCTAACACAAACACACACACTCACACACAGAGAGAGAGCTTTCTAAACAGGACACAAAACCCAGAAACTGAAAGGAAATCCCACAAATCCGATTACACTTAGTTTTCACAAGTCTGCATTATAAAAAGGAGACGAAATTAAACCTACATGGCGCACAAGGTACGGTGGCTCACACCTGTAATTTCAGAACTCAGGAGGCTCAGATATGAGGATTCCAGTGAGTTCAAGGCCAGCCAGAACATTATATCTACTATGTAACATTATATAAATCCTTTATTTATATAATGAGTATATATATAAAATGAGTGAGTACATTCATTCTCAGGCCCTGACTCACTGGACTCAAGCACAGGCAACACAGAGGTTCTCATGGCTCTCACATGCTGAGATGGATCCCTGCAGTTCAGCAGCAACCTTGCAGAGGGGACCCCTCACCAGAGCATTGGCATAAATGGGAAGGGAGCTTTGACCTCTGCTCCACATGTCCGCAAGACCTAAAAGCCAACAATAAGTTTTATTTCTAAACAGGTTCTCATTATACAGCCAAGGCTATCCTGGAACTTGCTTTGTAGACCACGTAGGTCTCCAACTCAATGGAGACTGCCTGCTTCTGCCTCCTGCATGCTGGGTTTAGTTGCCTAGTGATACCGGGGAGTCCTCTCTTGAGGGACTGCAGTTTCTCAGTGCGCTCCCATCCCACCTGCTGCTCCTATCCCTCCCACCCCCACACACAGAGCCTTTGTTACTATACTTGCAAAGCACTGTCTCCTCTCCATGGAGTCTTGTCCCACACTGTAGCGGAATTCCTGATGGTCTGAGTATTCTCATGGATAATTCTGCAGATCTCTGCCACCTCACTGACCTCTTCTTCCTGCTAATGCCTCTGTCACAACTGTACCATCTACCTGCTCACCAAAGTAGATGCCCTCTCCCATAGTCTCATTGCAAATAAATCCCCATTCCTTTCCTTTTTTTTTTTTTTGTTGTTGTTTTTGTTTTTTCAAGACAGGGTTTCTCTGTGGCTTTGGAGTCTGTCCTGGAACTAGTTCTTGTAGACCAGGCTGGCCTCGAACTCACAGAGATCCGCCTCCCAAGTGCTGGGATTAAAGGTGTGCACCACCATCGCCCAGCCACAGTCCTATTCTCACCCTGCTTCCTGCCCTCCACCCTGACCAGCCTCAGTTCTGAGCTCTCTGACCCTCTAGAGTAACTAAGGGAACCACTAGAGCTATCTGGTCCTGAGTCCTGCTACAGAAGTCTCCCTGTTTTCCTTCCCTTAGTCTCCCCTCAACCGAAACCTGCAACTTGAGAAGACAGCATCAGAGGAGCCCTCTGTCTGCTATCATGAGAGAAACCCCAAACACAAATACTAAGAGACTTAACAGAAGGCCTACACAGAGAATCATAAAACAATATTGCAAGGTAAGAGATGAGACCTAAGCAAACAGAGGGAGACCCTCACGGGTGTCAGAACTGTAAAGTGAGTGTTCACCTGCTCATCCCAGACTGCTGTTCCCGACAGTGCATCTGAAGCTCAGCATGCAAATGTGCATGAACAAGCAGGGTGATCAGAACGAGAAAGTCTGACTTACCTAGGCTATTACATAGTACAGCTTATTATGGAATTCAGTACCTAAGCTCTTGAGTGTTTGCTTAAGGATAAAGGAATAAAACAGGGAGCTGGGGAGGAGGTTAGTACAGAGAAGTGCTGTGTAAGCATATCCACAACATCCACAGAAAATCCAGAGGCTGTGGCTTGCATCTGCAACCCCAGGGGAGCTGAGTGGGGGTGACAACCCATCTTGTAGCTCACTGGCCAGTCACTGTAACCAAATCACGGACTCCAGCTTTTTTGTTGTTGTTGTTGTTGTTGTTTGAGACAGGGTCTCTATGTGTACAGCTCTGGCTATCCTGGAATTTGCTCTATAGACCAGGCTGGGCTCAAACTCACCTCAAATCCACCTGCCTCTGCCTCCCAAGTGCTGGGATTAAAGGCGTGTGCCACCACCACCTGGCTACTGAGCTCCAGCTTTAGTGAAAGATCCTATCTCAAAAAATAAGGTGGAGTTGGCATGGAGGTGTAGATACCTTTAATCCCAGCACTCAGGAGGTAGAGGCAAATAGATTGCTATAAATTCTGAGGCTTGCCTGGTCTACATAGTGGGTTCCAGGCCAGTCAGGGCTACACAGTGAAACCTGTGTCAATAATATAAATTAAATAAATACAGGAGAACAACTTAGGCTAATGCCAACCTCTGGCCTCTACATGCACATGCACACATGTCCTTTGCTCCACATGTCCACACCAATGTACACATATGCACATTCAAAGTAGTAAACCTGGGCTGGGAATGTAGCACAGTTGGTAGAGTGCTTGGCCAGCATCCACAAAGCCCTGAGTTCAAACCATGGCATGTCATAAAATCAAGTGAAGTACTGTATGCCTATCAGTCTCAGCATTGGGAGGCAGAGGAAGGAGAATCAGAAGCTAAAAGTCATCCTAGGCTATATAGCAAGTTTGAAGCCATTACAGGCCACATAAGACCCTGTCTCAAAAAATAATAAACTTACCTGGTTGATAAAAGAAAAAAAATAATAAACAAAGTCAGATGGTGGTGGTGCACACCTTTAATCCCAGCATTTGGGAGGCAGAGGCAGGAGGATCTCTGTGAGTTCAAACTACAGAACTAGTTCCAGGACAGCCAGGCCTACCACACAGAGAAATCCTGGTCTCAAAAAAAAAAAACAAAACAAAAAATGAAAAACCAAGAAACAGAATAACAAACATAATTATAATCATAACCATAAATAAACAAACCAGTGAGAACCAGGTATGGTGGCTCATGTCAGTATTCCCAGTACCCTGGAAACAGAGGCAGGGGTATCACCATAAATTTGAAGTCAGTATTATCTACATAGAGAGTTCTAGACCAGCCAAGATTATACATCAAGGTCTTCCCTTAAAGGCAGCCACCACAGGGCCCAAAACTATACTTGATATTAATCTTAAAGAAATAATACAATCTAGGTCAGGGAAGAAGGCTCAGTGGTTAAGAGCATACACTTTTCCCAGCACCTACACTGGGCAGCTAACTTGAGTTCCTGGGGATCCAACTCCCATTTGACTTCTCTGGGCATGCATGTGAACATATACACCACATGCATAAATAAATAATAATAATAAAACTAAAAAAGCTCTAATCTACACATGAACATCCATAAAAGCTTTATTTATAACAACTAAGAATTAGAAACAAGCTGTCTGGAAGAGGTGGACACCTAGAAAAACTGTGGTCTGCTCCAGCTGTCAAGTGTAGCTTAGATGGACGCTGACAGCAAAAAGGTGCCATGCTGTAAGACTGTCGGTAGAGTAGGGCGGTGGTGGCACAAGCCTTTAATACCAGCACTTGGGAGACAGAGGCAGGCAGATTTCTCTGAGTTCGAGGCCAGCCTGGTCTGTGGAAAAAACTGCAGGGCAGCTATGACTACAAAGAGAAATTCTGTCTCTAAAAAAGAAAAAGACTGTTGGTAGGATACTCCTAGCAGAGTCCTCACATACTCACACATACACAGTGCTAGACAACAGACGAGAAGTGCCCAGGGCTCTCAGAGTAAGGGTGGGGAGCTGGGTGTAGAAGGCCTAGACTGTCTCACTTGACTGCACAGGGCTAGCAAGCATGCACACGTTCATGGGAAGCTGTGAAACCTGCAGAAAGTCGTGCAGCATATCTCACTGTTTTGAAATCTGTATTATACAGGTAAGCACAGCAGCACTAAAGGGAATCTAGGGAAGGGATTTCTATGGACCACTTACTTCTTAGTTACTGCATGTGGTCCAACCTACTTCAACATAGAATGAACAAGAGCTGGAGAGGTGGCTCAGCATTTAAGAGCACTTGCTCTCCCACAAGACCCAGGTTCAGTTCCCCGCACCCACACAGCAACTCACAAAGATCTTTAACTCCAGTTCCAGGGGATCCAGTACCCTCTTTTGACTTCTGCAAGTACCAGACATGGTTGGCAAAATACCCATACACAGAAAAGTAAAAAATTTAAAAAGACACATGTGATGTCAACAGTTTGGGAGGCTTAGGAAGTCGAGGTCAGTCTGGGCTATAAAACAAGACTTTACTTCAAAAGAGAGAGAGAGAGAGAGGGAGAAAGAGAGAGAGAGGAAAAATTAACACTGACTACTTAAAAGACCAAAGGATTAGGCCAGACCTTGTGGTGTACACCTTTGACAGGAGTACTCTGGAGGTGGGTGGATCTCTGTGAGTTCCAGGCCAGCCAAAGCTACACAATAAGACCTTGTCTCAACAAACAACAAAGACTAGATGATGGGAGGGATGAATGACTATGGACTTCTCATGCCACAGGTGTCTGTGGGACAGAAACATGCCCCAGCCATCCACCACAGGGTTTGTGGGACAGAAACATGCCCCCATCCACCACAGGGTTTGTGGGACAGAAACATGCCCCCATCCACCACACGTATCTGAGGGACAGAAACATGCCCCCATCCACCACACGTATCTGAGGGACAGAAACATGCCCCAGCCACCACACGTATCTGAGGGACAGAAACATGCCCCCATCCACCACACGTATCTGAGGGACAGAAACATGCCCCCCCATCCACCACACGTATCTGAGGGACAGAAACATGCCCCCCCATCCACCACACGTATCTGAGGGACAGAAACATGCCCCAGCCACCCACTACAGGTGCTGCTGCTCTACAGGATCACAGGCCCAGGTTTCCCACACACGGCTCACTGAAGCTCAACAGTGTGCTGTTACAGAGGATATGGAAAGCCCCTCTCACATATTAAGGACATAAGGCCCTCCAGAGAGCCTGGTTTCACTAGCAATAAGAATCAACAGGACGGCCTGAGCAGCAGCACTGTGGAAAACAATTTGTCGTCCTAGAACCCGAGCAGACAAAACTGCCATCAGAAGGCACCTGAAGACATCCCTGGAGGCCAGAAGAATAAGCATCCCAGTTTCAAGGCAGAGAAAGCTGAGAATCCACAAGAGAGAGGCTTAGGTTTCTGAGCTCACCCTGTAGAGTTCAGGCAACTTCACTCACAACCACTGCTGCAGGCCAACAGGTATCTCAAGCCCCAATCAGGCCCTTCATCCACAACCCAAGACACTTGGTGTCTAACATCCCTGCCCTTCCCCCACTTTCTTCTACAGTAGGGCTCCACTCCTGCCTGCCTATCTGTCTCTAGATTCCTGCAGAAGTTCTCATGTGTCACTCATGAGCAATAGCTCCTATGGCTCCCCATTTTCAGCTTCAACCACTCACCAAGCAATGGACAAAACTCTTAGGAACTGAGCTCAGAGCTGGGAGTGTCCTCAATATCAGGGTCCTTGCCCTGTGTCTCTCCACTGTATCTCTGCAACTCTATCACAGTGACTGTCACCCAGACGGTCCTCTGATCTAGAAAGGAGCTCTCTGGCCAGGCCGTGGTGGCGCACGCCTTTAATCCCAGCACTCGGAAGGCAGAGGCAGGTGGATCTCTGTGAGTTCGAGACCAGCCTGGTCTACAAGAGCTAGTTCCAGGACAGGCTCCAAAGCTACAGAGAAAAAAAAAAACACAAAAAAACAAAAAACAAGGAAGGAGCTCTCTGCTCTTCCTATCCCATGCATTCAATCACTTATTTACTCCATAGGTGCTGTCTGAGCTCAACCTTCTCCTAGGAGCCTCTTCCTCTGACGTGGATACTTTCTGGATCCAGCATCATTTAAGGGATGAGCACAGAGCTAAAATGATAAGGAACCCAATGTATCGAAGGTCTGGTGAGCAAAGGCACTATGGCTTCTTCTCTGTGCTCCCTATAGCCCATTCACTCTGCATGAGGACAACTGTCCGAGAGACACTCCTGGTCCTAGGGAAGATCCACTGGAGGCACTGAAGCCTCCATCTCACAGACTTAAGAGAAAACCCTCCGGGAAGCTGGCCCTCAGCCCCAGATGAACCTCTAGATGACACAGTCCTAGCTGGCAGCATGACCGCAATCCTGGAATAGAGCCAGGACCAGCCATCTGAGTGTTCCTCACATCCCTGACCACAAAGACCTCAGACTGATCAGACTTTTGTTGTTGTTGTTTGAGACAGGGTCTCACTTTGTAGCCCAGGTTGGCCTCAAACTCACAGAGATCCACCTACTTCTGCCTCCAGAGTACTGGAATTAAAGGCATGCAGCACTGTGTCCAGCTTCCACCCCACCCCCAAGATTTTGAGACAGAGTTCCTTCAATGTAGCCCAGGCTAGCCTATAACTATGGAACTCAGGCTGACCTCAAATTTAGAGTAATCTTCCTATCTGATCCTCCTAAGCAATGGGATTATGGGCTTGAGCACCCAGCTCAATGTTGATTTAAAAACACTACATTTGGGAGTGATCTGTGTCTAGTCAGAGTACACCAGACTTCAAAGCACTCTGTCCATTTCTGCAACCCAACCGTGGCCACTCAGGTTGCTGTGATGCTCCCACATGTGATTCTCCGCCAGACTCCATTGTTTCCCATTGGCTCACAGTCCATTACTGGCCTGAACTACAGCCTCCCTGTGTGCTGTACATTATCAAGAGTCTCCTCTCTGGCCAAGTTATTCTCTGAGTTCAAGGAACAGTTGATCAACATAGCCACAGCAAATTCCAGGCCAGCCAGTGGTATGGAATGAGACCCTATATCAAAAACAAAATAAAACAACAACAAAGAACTTGTCTTTAATCCCAGCACTAGGGAAGCAGGGGCAGGTCGATCCCCGTGAGTTCAAGGCCAGCCTGGTTTACAGAGCAAGTCCAAGAGAGCCAGAGCTGTTACACAAAGAAACCCTGTCTCGGGGAAAAAGAAAAAAAGAAAAGGTTTCCTCTTTGGGGACATAGCTTAGCTGGTAGAGTGCTTGTCTGCTATGCATGAATATGGATGAGTTCAATACCCATCACTGTGCAAACCAAGTAGGCGCTGGGCATGTGGTGCACACCGTTAATCCCAGCACTCAGGAGGCAGAGGCAGGTGGATCTCTATGAGTTCGAGGCCAGCCTGGTCTACAGAGTGAGTTCCAGGACAGTCAGGGCTGTTACACAGAGAAACCCTGTCTTGAAAAACAAACAAACAAAATGAATGTTCTTTAGCTCAGTAATGACAGGGCTAATTGCTCCATGGGAAGGACCCATATAATTGCACATGTAACACTTTCAGCCAGCTCAGTACCCATGGCTGAGTACAGCATCGGGGAAAGCCCCTCCCAGATAGCAAAGGAGGCTCTCTCAAACTTCCTTTCCTTTTGCCATCCGGTTCCAAACTAGGTCTGATTAACCCAAAGCAGTATGTCAAAGGTTAAAGGTCATAGCAGACATCTGCATTTAACACTCAGTGAGGACGAGGCGAGGACAAAGGAAGGCACCCAAGAATCTAGTAGTCACAGGTACTACTTCCCATGCTCTGTTCTGCTTATGTCTCTACCTGGGCTGTGACCCCCTTGTAGATTGGAAACTACAGTCTGTCAGGAGAAAAGCAACAAAGCTAACAGAAGTGAGCTCTGAAGAGCAAACAGAAGACTATTCTAACTCAAACTTTGGTCCCAGAGATACCATGACATTTGAGGCAGGTCAAGCCTGCCTGGGGGTCAACTGCTGGCTGTGACATCAGGTTTGAAGCTGTGGACAGAAGAAACACAGTCATAAGGGTTCCAGACTTAGAACAAAGAGTGCAGGGAGCCGGGTGGTGGTGGCGCACGCCTTTAATCCCAGCACTTGGGAGGCAGAGGCAGGCGGATCTTTGTGAGTTCGAGACCAGCCTGGTCTACAAGAGCTAGTTCCAGCGCAGGCTCCAAAGCCACAAAGAAACCCTGTCTCGAAAAAAAAAAAAAAAGAGAGAGAGAGTGCAGGGTCCTACAATGAACAATGTTCATGCTTCTGAGATTCCCCTTATACACAGGGCATGACCAACGGAGACACTCTCCCGCAAAAGAAAAAAATATATATAATTAGTTAGCAAACTCCTGGAAACAAAATGGGGGAAAAAATGGTGGGAGCTAGCAAGACACTGACACAGCCCTAAAGTCACTAAGGAAAAGAAAGAAAAAGCACAGTACGTAGCATGATCAAGTTCAACTGTCTTAAGGAAGTCGGTCATAGTGGCACACAGGGGTACTTCAAAGAAGATCAAAGTCAGCCTCAGCAAGTCTGAAGCCAACCCAGACTATACAGACCTTGTCTCAAATAACAAAATAAAACTTCAGAGGTAGAGGCAGGAGGATCTCTGTGAGTTCAGGACAGCTAGGGCTGTTGTACTGATAATCCCTGTCTTGAAAGAAACAACAAACAAACACCCATACAAACATAATCCCTCAAGATTGCCAAATGTGGCGTAAACCTAGCACTCAAA
Source organism: Dicrostonyx torquatus (assembly GCA_028555095.1). Taxonomy (NCBI): domain Eukaryota; kingdom Metazoa; phylum Chordata; class Mammalia; order Rodentia; family Cricetidae; genus Dicrostonyx; species Dicrostonyx torquatus. Next base: position 810,382 of record JAQHUG010000425.1, on the reverse strand, counting down.
AGATCCTCACAAGTTCAAAGACAGCCTGTTCTGCATACTGAGTTCAAAACCAGCCAGGACTAAAGAGTGAGAGCCTAGGGCTGGAGAGATGGCTCAGTGGTTAAGAGCATTGCCTGCTCTTCCAAAGGTCCTGAGTTCAATTCCCAGCAACCACATGGTGGCTTACAACCATCTGTAATGAGGTCTGGTGCCCTCTTCTGGCCTGCAGACACACACAGAGACAGACTACTGTATACATAATAAATAAATAAATCTTTAAAAAAAAAAAAAAAGAGTGAGAGCCTATCTCAAACAAACTCACAGGATATCAGAAAGGGGACTGCGGATGAATGAGAATGCAGCTTCCCTTTGAACATGGCTGCTTCTCATGGGGTACAGGAGGTAAGAAAACAGAGCCACAGAAAAAACTATCTAATTTGCACACCGAGGTCTAAAGAGCGATCAATGTTATTTCCATTTTTGCACTATAGGACTTCGAACCTCAATGAAAGAATGAAATGTAGCTCTATCAACCCAGCAGTAAGAAAGGAAAAAAGGGACATTCCCAAATGAAAAACTTTCAGCCAGTTACCTACACAGCCATAATCATTGTGAAAAGAAGTATAACCAAGCCACCTACCCTTCAATGCAGGAACAAACAAGACTGGGCACAGTCATACAGTGGAATATTACCAAGCTATAAAAAGGAATGGAATTCTGACACATGCTTCAAAAGTGTAAGACATAAAAGGCCACAGTTTTTATGATTCAGCCTATGAGACACTGATACTAGGCAAACTCCTAGAATTAGGGTACAGCACAACCCTCCAGCACTAGAGGAGGGGAAAAGGAGTTCCTATTTAATGAACACAAAGTTTCTGTCTCAGAAAGTTTGGAAACAGAAGCCAGACATAGCAATCTACTCCTGTACCTGTAACCAAAGAATTTGGGAAACTGAATTTGGCCTGCCTGGGGATATACATAACAAGACCCCACCTCAAAATGAAGATCTGAGTGTTGGGGCGTGATATAATGGCAGTATGCAATCCCAACAGGGAGGCAGAGGTCGAAACATAACAAATTCAAGGCCACCCTTGTTATATAGTTAGTGCCTTCCTCAAACAAAGGAAGGCTGGAGTCGTAGGAAACAGAGTACTTGCCCTGCATGTGAGATGCCCTGAGTTTGTTGCCCAGGGTTCAAACCACAGCATCACCAAAACCAGACCAACCACCCAACCCCACCCACGTGTGCGCAGGAACACACTACAACTACAGACCATCAAAAAGATAAAAACAGGATCTTCCAGAGGTCCTGAGTTCAATTCCCAGCAACCACATGGTGGTCCACAGCCATCTTGTAATGAGATCTGGTGCCTTCTTATGGCATGTGCATATATAATAAATGAATAAACTTTAAAAAATTATTTTGGTAATAATAACAATAAGGTAAAAATACCATTCAATATATGATAGAAAATGCAAATTTTGTTGAAAGAGCTCTTCAATTGTGTGCAGTCTGGGGCTGATTTTCTAAACAGCAGAAGTGTCTTGAAGGAAATGATATGGCTGGCAAATCTGAAACTTTCTAAGCCCAAGCCTGTCACATTCATCTGGAACTCCCACTGTACCACTGTCACCCTCATCCCACCTCAAGATCACTGTGGCTTCTGTCTGGAGCGTGCTCCCACCACATCTCACCCACCTAGATCACTCCTTGATCTGAAGCATTACCTCGTCAGTAGTCTCCCATAGCTACCTTGTAACTCTCTTATCTCATCGTATTTTATTTGACATGTCACTTCTTCTGGATTTATTGCCGTTCCCTTAAGAGTTTAGCCCAGTGCCTGACTTACAGGAAGCATTCAGTAAAAGATGAACAAACAGTCACTGGGTGTCAGCACCACGAGTACAACATAGAATGGGGCTCACAGACAAGACACACACAGGCCTTACCCTGGCGTGTTCAAGGGATATGCACAAGGAAGTTCCGAGAGCCTAGAGGTGGGGAAACAGCCTGTGCCTGCCTCGGATCGGGATCACTTGCTCTGACCATAGGTGGAAGTAGAATAGGTACTGGGGTGGGGCACGGCTGGGACAGAGACCTTGTGGAACCTCAGGCCTGGCAGTCTGTTTGGCTATCTGTCACTGAGACATTTCAGCTGCCTGTAGCAAAGGCATTGCCATGATCAGCTAGCAAAACAGACTCTAGCATACATTCAAGAATCCCTCAGACATAGTTCCAAAATCCCAACTTTTGGAAGGCAAAAATAGGTGGGTCTCTGAGTTCAAGGCCAGTCTGGTCTACAGATCTACACAGTGAATTCCAAGACAGCCAGAGTTATGGAGAGACACCTTGTCTCAAAAACAAATACATATATACATACATAAGTAATAAGAGAGTCGGGCAGTGGTGGCACATGCTTTTAATCCCAGCATTCAGGAGGCAAGGCAGGTAGACTGTGAGTTCGAGGCCAGCCTGGGCTACAAAGTGAGTACCAGGACAGGCTCCAAAGCTACACAAAGAAACCCTGTCTTGAAAAATAAAAATAAATAAATAAAAATCAATCAATCAGAGAAAGAGAATGGACTCCACAAAGTTTTCCTCTACCCTCCTCATGAACACCATGGCATGCACCCATCCCAAACAATAATAAATATTTGAAAGAATTAGTAATTCCAAAAAAGGAGGGAGAGGCCAATAGGGAAGAAACCTAACCCAGGCATCATCAAGAGAGGTTGGGTAAAACTTGGAGCAGAGGCAGGCAAGTGGTCCCTCAGAGCTCTAAAGGTCCCATCAACATGACAACATGAAGGCAGCATCAGGGCAGGTTTCACCAAGCCAACAGTCCCTCAAAGAACTCAGCTCTCATGCTGAGCAAGTGGCAGCTCTGGTTTCCTTGAAGTGAATCAGGCGGCCTTCTGGTGAGCTAGGCTGATTGCTACAAGACAAAGCCTTCAAAGTAAACCTCAATCCTATAAGGGAATTCCTGGGGAGCAAAGACACCAAAGAGGGCCAACTGAGGAAGGGATGCCCTCGCTTCCACCTGCACCCCCATGTAAGGACCAGGAAGGAGGGCTTAGGGGTCAGCTAGCGTTGCTCTGTCTCCCGACTCTGGGGCAACCCAATACACACCTCCCTTCAGCACCCGAAATAATTAATCCTCCTTGCCTCAAGCACTGGTACAGCCAGGAACCCAAAGAAGCCCAAACGCTTTTCACAGGCTGGTCTACATTCCTCTCCTAACCACAATCCAAGACGCTCCAGGCGAGGGCACTTGAAGCCTCTAGGGTGCTTTACTGAACTCCAAAGCTCACATGAAGTATAGGAAAGTCCCTTCGCTGTCCTCAAGTCAGAATGATGACTGTCGACCGATCTACCTGACCAACAGGTTTCAAGAACTACCTTCGCTGTTAGGTTTCACACATAAAAAGTAACCCCTCTGCTGGCGCCTCACGGGCGCCCCTTCTGCAGGCCCCTCACGACTTATTCCACTGCCCGGCAGGGCCAACTACGGGCCGCAGAGACAGCAGCTCCGGCTCACCCGCCATGCCCCGCCCCGCCGCACCGTGCCGCGCCTCACCCGGACGGCTCCTGTGTTCCCAGACAGGCCCGACCCTCACCTACAACCGCCGGCCGTCTCACCTGGAGCCCAGCTAGTCGCTTCCCAGTCCCGGCCCGGCCGACCATGGGACCCGGCGCTGCTCCAGGCGCCACGGGGGCGGGCCCCGCGCCCATCCTCGCCATGGCAACGCGACACTTCCGGCCCAAGGTGTCCGGAGCGGAAGCCGCGGTGCCGGGTGGGAGTCCTGGGCAGAGCCACTCTACAAGGGCGGGGCCTAAAGAGCACCCTCTAGAGGCGGGGCCAGCCCCAGTAGATTGATTGGTACTGTGGAACGTTTTTTATGCTCTGTTCTGTGGCACGAACATCCTGGTGTCTCGAGTGCGTCGGGAAGGGCAATTGTTCAGGTGTTCCGGAAAGCTGATCTCTATCCTGGTCTTTGAAAGACGGGTTGGAGTCTTTCCTTCAAAGCAGAAGCGTCGTTGGTCGAAGGAGCGAGCAGTGTGTCCCAGAGGATGGGCGGGCAGCAGTGTGGATGTTGGTTGGGCCCTAGGACACTGTGGTCAGGGAGGAGCAGCCAGCCAGGCAGGCTTTAGCCTGGAAGCAAGGCAGGACCAGTAGGAAGGGGAGACCTCAGACTTGTAAAAGAGAATGATTTCCTTGCTGAATAAGGCTGAGGCCGGCGGTGTTTGCCTGGTGAGACACGGGAACCCTCAGCCAGAGCCCTGAGAACGGAAAACAGAGGGCCAGGAGGTGATAAGATTCTAGGGGAAGGCAGATAAGGGCTGAAAGAAGATCCTGGGATAAGATCCTAACCCAGCCAGGGGTAGGATACTCAAGAGAAGAGAAGTCCCACCGCGTTCATCCTTCACGTGTGCCCTCGCTCCCTCCCGTACTCATGACGGTGCCTTCCTTGGCATCAGCAAAGGTCACGATCTAAGTGTTTAGTGCTGATGTCGGTCTGGGACCATTGGTTCCGGTACCAATCTTTGCTGTCAGTGCGGTGATTCAGACCCTCATTGCAAACCTCCCAGGGTAGTAGCCAGGAGAACTTGGGTAACATTTAGAACATAAATGGTGACTGAGCCCAAGGGTAGAACCACCAGTTAGATGGCCAGAAAGAGGTAGGGCCCACAAGGGCTCCTCTACCATACTCCTGGAAAAATAACAAGTCTCTCTCCTCGCGTTAAGGGGACAGGCTCTATGCCTTTTTTGGTCCGGGAAGTCGTCCCTCAATCCATCTCCTCATCTGTCCGCCCCCACCCCCCATCAAGTCCTGGGTTGTAGACCCCCTACCTAGGACATGGCTTCTTTTGACTACTTTGTCTTGAACTCCTGGGAATTCCCCCATGTCCCTCAGGGTAATTTGGCTGGGGAAGTCACTTGCCATCTGTTAAATGGGAGCTAGGGACCTGACCCAAGCAGATAAGGTATGGGGGTAAACCTTTGTCAAGGGCTTTTCCTTCCTTCAGGTTATAGGGGATGCCCAGGCACCCAAAGGCAACCTGGGAGTGGAGACTGACCTCAGGAGGCCACCAAAAATCCCTACTGGAATCTTTTCTGCCCTTCCCTCCAAGATTAACTGAAACCTGCTAATTGTGGCAGCCCTTCACATGTTCCCCTCCCCCACACCCTCTTCCTCCTCACTCCTCCCCCTTCCATCAGAATGATAAAGAAAGGGATTGGCCTGCCTGTCCCAGCATGGCCTCAGGCTGGGACCCCACCTCGATTTACAGTCGGTCTGCCTAGAGCCCCCTGTTAGGTCAGACCACCACACAGGGCCGCCTTCCTTGCGTGATGTCTTGCAACACCTCTCATCAGAGGCCTCCAAAGGCAGAGTCTCCCCCCAAGAGGAGGAAGAAGAGATACCTGCGTCATGACAAGCCCCCCTACACCTACTTGGCCATGATCGCTCTGGTAATTCAGGCAGCACCTTTCCGCAGGCTGAAGCTGGCCCAGGTGAGAGGATCCCTCATGCTGGTGGGTCATACCTATCCCAGGCTCCCACGGCCTCTTCCTAGTCCACTCATCCTTACCAGTGACTCAGGGACTCATTTCAAGACCCTCTTTCCACAACCCCCACCCACTCTGCCCTCAGACTCAGAGGTCTGTCTTCCTAAGAAGAAGTGCCCTGCTGCAGGCTTGGGGGGGGGCACTGCTACCCCTGGCTTACCACGCCAAACACTGCCTGGTTTCAGATCATCCGTCAAGTCCAGACAATGTTCCCCTTCTTCAGGGATGACTACGAAGGCTGGAAGGACTCCATCCGCCACAACCTTTCCTCTAACCGGTGCTTCCGGAAGGTAGGGTGGTCTATGGTCAAACTCTGGGAGCCGTGTGGACGCGGAAACCCTGAACCTCTGGGTGGGATAGCCACACCCAAGCTAATCACTCTCTAGGTGCCCAAGGACCCTGCAAAGCCCCAGGCCAAGGGCAACTTCTGGGCGGTGGATGTGAGCCTGATCCCAGCAGAGGCGCTGCGACTTCAGAACACTGCCCTGTGCCGGCGATGGCAGACCCGGGGCACACGCAGAGCTTTCATCAAGGACCTGAGCCCCTACGTGCTCCATGGCCGGCCTTACCGGCCGCCCAGTCCCCTGCCACCATCCAAGGACGGTTTCAGCATCCAGTCACTGCTAGCGGACCCCGGGAAAGGATCAACATGGCCCCAGCAGCCTGCGCTAGCTGAACAGAGCAGTTCAGGTCAGGCAGGTACCAGATCCAAGGGGGAAGAAGAGATGTGTACTGCGCCCCGTAACTCCACTGAGAAGCCTCTGTGGCCCCTCTGCTCTCTTCCTGGGCCCACAAGAATAGAGGGGGAGACTTCCCGAGGGGAAGTCATCAGGCCTTCACTTTCCCCAGAGCAAGGCACCTGGCCAGTCCACTTACTTCAGGGTTCCCAAGATCCCATGGGAATGTCCAGCAGGGGGTGCAGAGCTTCCCTGTGGGGACAGCTACCTACTTCTTACTTGCCCATCTACACTCCCAATGTAGTAGTGCCCTTGGCCACACTACCTCCCACCTCTTGTCCCCAGTGCCCATCTTCAACCAGTCCAGCCTACTGGAGTGTAGGTACTGAATCCCAAGGATCCCCAGACCTGCTCTGTGATCTAGATTCCCTCTTCCAGGGAGTACCACCCAATAAGAGCATCTATGATGTGTGGGCCAGCCACCCTTGGGACCTGGCTGCTCCTGCCCCCGGCTGGCTGCTCTCCTGGTACAGCCTGTAATAGCTCAAAGGCAGGCAGCGGCTGCTTCTCCCTTCTACCCCTGGGTACCATTTTGATGGAGACCAGAGCTAGGAGCATGTCCACAGCAATAGCTTTAAAACATCAGGCATGGCCTTGCTGAAAACCCACAACTTTAATTGGGCTACTCCAGAAAGGGTTTTGCCTCTGCTAGACAGGAAAGGTCTGGCCAGTCACTCGCCCACACACAGGGACGGGATCTGGAGAAGCAGCGCTCAGCCTAGAGTAGTGCATCTTTTTATCCCACCCTCTCAAGCCATCCATCTAGCCATCCCTCTGTCAGGGCGCCTTCTTGGCTCCAGGCTGGGGGAGGGTGAGCCAAAAGTTGGTCCGTTCTGAAGTCGTCCATCCCTCTCCCCCCCAAGCTGCCTGGGTAGGAGGTAGCACCTTTTGGGGAAAGGGTTAGTAAATGAAATCTGGACCCTACCTGATTTGGGGTGGTGGAAGTAGGGGAGAGATTAACAGTAAAGGAATTTACAAGGCTTTAATTCTAAGTCTGATATTGGGGGCAGGGTGGTGAGTTGGGAAACCACTTGGTCTGGGGTCTGGTTCCTGCAGCTCCGGGTCCCCCGCTGTGGGCTGTGATAAGGGCAAATGGTGATAAGGTAAGAGCTGAGGGCCTGCAGCCCGGTTGGGGGTGGAAGGGTGGAGGCAATTCTTTCTCCAAGCACAATCCCTGGCCAGATCAAGAAGGCAAAGGGGAAACTGTAGGACTCTGGGGGCCAGATAGGGCCTGAGTTGAAAAAAAAATAAAATAAAAAGGTTGACTGGAAGATGGGGTATAGGAACTTAACTGCTGCCTCTGCCAGCAGAGGTATGTTCCCATCCCAAGACCACTCCTAAGGGCTTTGACCCAGATCTACGGAGGCAGGTCCCCTGGAGGCTCAAGAGTCAAGTTGGGGCCGGGACTTGGAGGGCTGCCAGGAGATGGTGTAGGGGTGCAGGAAGTCCCCGTGAGTGGGGTGTCAGTACTGAGAGAAGAAGGGGTTCCAGAGCGTGGGGCCCTACGGCGCCGGGCTGGTCCCAGTTCCACTTGACCCACTCGCTCGGCGAACTTGAGCGAGCAGATCGTCTCCCCAAGATCTTCGGTCCTCGTTGAGATCTACAAGAGAGGGACACTCATACATAGCTCTGGTGGGCAGTGCCTCAGGCTTGAGCCAGCCCAGGGACCCACCTGCAGCAGCAACACTGCGGTGGTGCCGGCGCCAAGCGCCGGCTGTAGCAAGCGTGTAAGCTGTGAGTCTCGGAAAGGTATGTGCGGCCGCCGAGCTCGGAGCGCGGCCATCACTCCTCCCAGCGCCAGCAAAGAGCGGTTGATTGCCTGGGCCTCCCGCAGACGCCGAGCGCCGTTGGGATCTCTCGGCAGCGTGCTGGCCACCCCCGCTTTCCACACACGCTCGGATCCTGCCAGGTCCACCAAGTGCAGTGTGCCTGCCGGTTCAAATGAAACCGATGTGGATGGAGACCTCTAGTTAACTGGAAACCCAGCAGGACTTAAAATTAAGCACAATTAGTGGTACCTGTGCTACTCTGGGCACGAGGTAGAGACGCTGAGCGCAAAGTCAACGTAACTAGGGCGTGGGAGCGTGAGCTGTGCTGGTTCATGACAGTAGCTGCTGTAGCTCGGTTGCTCCTCCCCAGACTCAGCATCTGGAGATATATATGTGTGTATCAGGTTGGGGGGAGGGGGTATCTGTCCCCAGGTGGAAGCAGACAGGGGCTCTGAAGAGGGCAGCCTTACCTGGTGCAGGGTTTCCAGGTTAGGGACGTCCCATTGCGTGAGGCCAGCCACTTGAATTCCCCCCTGCCCTGCAGGTCCCTGCCTCACAACCAGGCGCTCTGGAGGCCCTGTAGCTAGGAGGTCCCTGGTAAGAAAGGGTGGGTTTGGTCTCTGGGCTCTAAATGTGGCTGCAGAACCCTGGGGCAAGGAGAAAGCCGCCCATGCATCCCTGACCTGACTGCCTCGTTGTAGATCTCCACCATGCTGAGGGTCACATGGTGGTGCCCTCCAGTCCCCATCTCCCGGAACAGCAACTGCAGTGCCCTAGGAGCTATGCCAGGGTCCTCAGGTGGGCCCTGAGGACAGTGTGCAGTTGCCACATTGGACTCTCATACAAACCCCTGAGGCTCCCCACCTCCCACCCCCAAGTGTGAACTCCAACCCACCTCCATACTGTAGGTTTTCCCGGTCCCAGTCTGACCGTAAGTGAAGATGCAGACACTGTACCCCTGGAGGCAAGACAGCACTGCTGGCTCTAGCTGCCTGAAGACCTAGGGACAAAAAACGGGCAGAAGAAGTGTCCTTAGCTCTTCCCTGTTTCCCTATTCAAGACCTGAAAGGGCAGTAAGTGCAATTTACAAGATGTGGGCAAAGTGTAACTCCCCTGAGAAGTGGCTCCCCTTCCTTCTTACAGCAGGTGCACTAGGAATTAGTGGGATAGGGACATAACAAAACCTGCAGTCCGGAGGAGGATGTAGAGTCCTAGAGACCAGTTAGGTCCTGGGGACAGTGGTCAAGAGCTTAGATGCCAGGGCTGGACTTCCAGGTTAAGACCTGAGGCAACTAGAAGCCAAGTACTAATCATCTTTTCTACGCTTTTCCAGGTCATTCCTCTATAGCAGCTAATGAAAATGTGTGTTGGAGAACCTGAGTAATACTTCACAAGGAAAAGAATAAACCTAAACAGGGAATGGTGGCGCACACCCCGAAGAAGCTGAGGCAGGCAGATCTCTGCACTCAAGGCCAGTCTGTCTACATAACTAGTTCCAAGCCCACCAGAGATACACAGTGAGACCCTACCTTAAAAAAAAAAAAACCAACAACCAAAACGCAGCCTGATCTACAGAGTGAGTTTCAGGACAGCTAGAGCAACACAGAGAAACCCTGTCTCAAAAAGCAAAACTTAAAAAAAAAAAAAAAAAGTCAAGAGGGCCTCTGTGAGGGGGTAGTCACCAGGCAAGACTATAGGAACTCAGGCTCTGAGAAATAGTTGAGACATGGGGCTAAAATATTCGTAATGTTGGACAGAACTGTTGTAGACAGAACTGTTGTAGCCTTTTGAGTACTTGCATGGCCAACTTTCATATTAGAAGTCCCTAGATATTGAGCAGCTGTCACCTCCAGACAGGGTTTCTCTGTGCAGCTTTGGAGCCTGTATAGCACTCTGTATAGCAGACTGGCCTTGAACTCACAGAGATCCTCCTGCCTTTGCACCCCAAGTGCTGGGATTAAAGGTGTGCACTGCCACCACCCGGCGTGGCTGTCATTTCTGATTGATGTCTTGATGGATGACCATATAAATGAAGTCTAGAATTGCCAGAGTAAGGATGAAAAGTTCAGAACTGGGTGGTACAAAAACGAGGAATACTGGTGAGAACTTCCTGAGAGATGCCTTTGGTCCAGTCTGTTAGACTGAGGACCCAGTCCAGGCTACCCAGAGTACAAAAGGAAAGTGTAGGGAGCTGTGTGCTGCAGTTTGGAGTGGGAGATGAGGCCAGGAGATGGGAAGTCAGTCAGTGGTGGGTCTATCCCTGCCAGTCACTACACAATAGAGACCAGTGAGCAGTCCGGGTCTTCTTTGCCAGCTCTGTCCCTTACCTAATCCCTTCTCAGCTCTGAGTTTCAGTCCCAGAAACTCCAGCAGCACAGTTTGTGTGCAAATGGAAACCATGTGTGAAGCAAGCTGGGGTAGACTGCTTTTCCACTGATGTCTGGCCAGAGAAAAGGGAAGAGTAGGATTGATTGGAGCAGGCAGCGGGGGAGCACTGGGGCTGGCAGCTGTCCTGCTAGCTCATCACCTATGCTCCCACCTAACCTGCCTTAGGGCCACAAAGCAAGAAGTTCTGCCTTCACTGATGGGTAGAGCCTGGATCATAAGAAGGGTGTGTCAGTGAAGCCATGTCTTCACCACTGTGGTACCCATCTACACCTGCAGCCAGTTCTACACAAACAGTAACTCACCTTGGACAGGCTCATCTTCCTCAGCGCTCAGCTGGGAAGCCATCCTGCCTTCAAGAACTTTCAGTGGCTTCCCTCCCTGATGGAACCCAGCCTCCCACCTTTCACTCAGGTACTCAGGCAGTCATGGAAGACGGAATGGGCCTCTTTTGGACCCAGGGGATTCTGAGGAAGGGTCAGAACAGATGCAAAAGTGGCTGTCACCTCTTCCTGGCTGGCATCTGGAGGAAAGACCCAGTCCAGGCGAAAGCGGTGCTGGTGCCCTCGGTAACAGGTGGTGATGGTTCCCCCTTGGCCAGGCTCCACACTCAACAGGCTAGAAGGTATTCCTTCAGCTGGTCTCAGCCGACATAGCACACGGATATTTCCTACATTGGGAACCGCATCAGCAAATTGGCTCCTTAGCCCTGAAACGTGGAGAGCTCCTCTTTTTCCATCCTGGAGTTGTCGCTGCTCCACTCCCAAAGCCAATCTTACCCTTGAGTTCCAAAAGCCGCCCTGAGCATCCAGTTGGGGGTCCCTGCTGCCCCTCTGGGAGCTGAATCCTAGCCCCTCCAGCTGACAGAGCCCCAAGGGCCCAGGATACCTGTGAGGAAAACAAGGACATGTGAAGTGGGATACTGAGAGCAATATGACCAGTTGTGGTGCCATATAACTTTCAGTGGGTATGGACTCCTGTGGGCATCATTCAGTGAATCTGAGATAAAAATCTAGGAACCACAGACAAAAATATTTATTCATTCTATCATCTATCCTTCCAGGTTTCTCAGCAACTGCCAGTTTTCACAGCCCAGACATGAGGACTCAGCAGTTGCACACAGCATTAACCCCAGCACTCGAGAGGCAGAGGCAGGCAGATCTCTGAGTGCAAGGCCAGCCTGGGCTACAGAGTGAGTTTCAGGACAGTCAAGGCTACACAGAGAAACCCTGTCTTGCAACCACTACCCCCTACCCCCTAAAAAAAGAAAGAGACAAATGAGGACACTTTGGGCTACTCAGAAATTATTCTGATCCAAGTGCCTACAACTGACCCACTAGTACAGACAGCTCCTGAGGGACAGAAAGGGAGAAACAATAACAGAGGATCCCCTAGGAAGAACAGTGAACAAGCTCCTCATAGAGAAGGTACTAGGAGAGGAAAGTTCCCGACCTGGCCCTGGGCCTCACTCAGAGAGCCCTGACAACTCTGGGTAAAGGTGCTGACGAGTCCTCGAAGGTCCCCACAGCCCTGACGAAGGCTGGCCATCCGTGCCCGAAGTCCTAGAGGAGGAAGGCCATTGAGAGGAAAAGAACAGAGTCCAGAGCATTCCCCAAATCATTTTCTCCTAGCCCTTACCTGCCAGCTGTCCATGAACTTGCTGCAGCTCCTGTCTGCAGTTCTGTTCTGTCTCCTGCTGGAGCTGCTGGAGGGCCCCTCGCAGGCCCTGCAGCTGCATCTCCTGTACTCCCAGCTGTCCCTCCCAACCCCACTTCAGTCACTGAGGAAACAGGCACCAGGCCCTGCCCCAGATGTCACCTCCCAGCATCACAGCCCTCCTTATCCCTAGGTCCCCTAGCCCACCTGGACTCGGAGGGCTTCTGTGGTGTCTTGGGCTTCTTGAAGCTGTCCCTGCAGCTCCAACAGAGCCCCTGCCTCCTCCTATAGGAGAGTGGGAGCCAGATGGGCCATATAGCCAGATGGAAACTGGAAAGGGTATCTTATAGCTTCAATTCACTAGATCAAGAGTGGCAAGAATGACGAAAGCCATGGTAACCGACTCCATGCAGGGCTCCCTGTTCCAGTCTCTCTGTTCTAAGGTCACTCAAAGAGACCAAAAATGGGGGGGGGAGGTGTCTTCTATGAGCATCTGATGCATCTACTCTACAAAGACTGTCCCAGAGTTTCTCTGTAGTTAGAGATGGCCCCTACTAAAGCACACACAAAGTCCTGAGGAGGTTTAAGTACTGTTGCTGGATACCAGGCATATAGGAACCTGGACTGCAGACATCACGGCAGGCAGCCAAACAGCAGAGTACCTGTGGAGCTCTGGAGACGGGGCCAGGGCCCCAGTGCAGCAGGAGCTCCCGAGTAAGGCTCAAACTCTGTTTCAAGGCTTCATTCTCCAGTGTGAGGTGCTGAACTCTTTTCTCTGAATCTGTCGCCCCCTGACAGAGAGGGATGCCATCAGGGTGCACCTGGCATTCCCTTGACTTTCCAGTCTGTCTCCTGAGCCCACCCCCAATAGCCTCACCACTCCCAGGCGCAGCCTGCTCAGCTCTTCTTCCTGCTGCTCCAGCTGCTGTTTCAGCTCTTCCAGCTGCAGAGGAGGAGTCAGAAACAGGATGCCATTCCGTTTTTGGGTCTCGCACCCACCCAGTCCCTGCTGCTCCTGACTCTCTCACCTGTCCAAGAATAAGTTGTTCCAACCGCTGCCAAGCTCTTTGTTCCTCCTCCAGCTGGGGAGGCAGAGGCTCCTGGGTTTCATCCCCTGGTACCTCATCCAGGATGGGAGTGGGCTGAGAGGAGCTTTCTTCTTGTGACAGGGACCCTAAGGAGCGGTGAGGCCAGTTACAAGTACAGAAATGTCTGACCCAGAGAGCAGAGCCGATTCTGATAGACCCAGCTCCCTCCACAAACAGTGGTACCCTTTACAAACCATCTAGAGTGGAAGACTGCACTGGGCAGGCTGACTGTGTCCCCTGGAGCAGGGCCTGCCTCCCCCTGGGGCTGCGTGTCCATGCCAGAAGGGCCAAAAGCTGACTTGTCACTGTCAACAGTGGGGGGACCTCACCAGGCTGTGAAGGAAATAAGAATCAGAGCAGAAGAGTTGGGGATGTGAGAAGCACAGAGGCAGAGGAAAGGCTGAAGCCCTAGTGCTCACCTTGCCCTGGTCAGGAGGCGTCCCGCAGCTCTCTTCTGCCCCCAACTGGAAGGAAAGGAACTCAGCAAGGCGCATAAGTGCCTCTTCCAGAGACACCTCAGGTGCTCCACCCTCGGCTCCTTTTTGACCATCCTCAGATTTGGAGCAGCCTTCGAGGCCAAGTAGTGAAAGGAAGAGGAATTCTATTACACTAGTTGGAGGCTAGTCCTTTCTTCCTCAGTACCCCAACTTCAGGGCTCCCTCAATACCCTTCCCCAGCAGCTCCTCTGCATGCACCTACCCGCCAGGCTGTTCAGCTCGGTCCAGAGCTCTGATGTGAACTCATCGGGGCGGCGACGACCCCTAGGTTTACCACTGCTCCTCTGGGAAGAGAGTATGGGGCGTCAGTGAGGATGCTGGCAGCATGTGGGGCTTTCCCTTCTGATATGGGCCAAGGGGTTTGTGCTGAGGTCTATGACCCCCAACACCTAGACAGAGAAAAAACTGGTCTAGGAACAGTCCTATTCCCCAGCGCCGGAGCCTAAGGACATAAGCTGCACAGGTCGGCCGCGACCAGATCTCAGGGTGATGGTGGTAACCAACCGCGATGCAGGCCCACTCCGCTCACCTGGGTGGGGTCGCTGGGGTCCGCGGCCGCCGTGGCCCCGCCATCCCTGCGAAAAAGACTGTAGAAGATGTAGATGAGCAGAGAGTAAAAGGCGTACATGGGGGCGCGGGGCGGCAGAGAGCACCGCTTCGCGCCGCCCCGCGTCCCCGCACCAGGACTCCGCACCCGCCCGCCGCAGTGCCCATGCGCATGCTCGCGGCGGCCGCCCCCACGGACGATCTTCTGCGGGCGGAGGGCGCACACTGACGGGCGACCGCGGGAAACTGCAAAGCCTCTCTTTAAGGCCCTGTCAAGCGTTTTTCAATCTCTATTTCGCAAAATTGAGCGCACAGAGGTCTAACGGCTGTCTAGCCTTTTTTGGGAATCCTGGCCCGCACTCCGCGAAGACCTCCACCAAGGTACGCGCGCGCGCACTTGCAACAGCTTTCAGTGCATAGGTGTACAACCTCTCCTCCCCCAGTAGCCCAGCCCAGACCCCACCCCTTCCCCGGAGCCCGACCCAGTCCCGCCCAGACCTCCCCCTCGAGCATCACCTCGCCCCGCCCACAGCCAGGCAACCCTCCTTCGAAAGCCTCACCCCGCCCCGCCTCGCAGCTCCGCCTAGACCCCTCGAAGCGCCACCTCTCTTCTCTCAGTCCGAACCTACTCTTCGGAAGCCCCGCCTACATCCCCGCCGCGGATCTTGAACCCTTCACCATCCCGGTGCACGAGCAAATCTGTCCTGAAGCCGATGCGCACACCTTAACTCCCCGCACTCGGGAGGCAGAGGCAGGCGGATCTCTCTGAGTCGGAGGCCAGCCAGCAAGTTCCAGGACTGCTAGGGCTACACAGAGAGACCCTATATAGAACACAAACCTGTAGTGAACATCTGGTAGTGACCTCTACCCTCCTAGCCCCACCCCTCCAGAGCCTCCCTCGGCCTTCCGCAGGCACCGCCCCGCCGCTCTAGCCGGAGCTCCTCTCGTTGGTGGAGGTAAGCGGGCTGCTCGGGTCAGCGCCGCGGGAGGGTTGGCTAGGAGGCGGGGCTGACTGTTGTGGGCAGGTTCGGGCCGCTGGCTCCGTGTCGCCAGGTGCTGTCCGCTGTCTCGGGCTGGCCTGTGCTGCCGCTCCTTCCCTGCCCGGACGTGGAAGACCATTTCTCTCCAAGTGCTAAGGACTCGGCCCCGGCCACAGCACCGAACTGCGCGTCTTGCTGTTCCGAGTACCTCGCTTGGGCGCCAGGATTCCACTCCCATTCCCCTTCCCCAGTAAATTAGTCTTTCTTCCCCGTAGGTGAGTCCAGTGACCTCAGAGCTCCAAGAAGTTTGGGGCTGAATCTATCCTGATGCCTACTCATAGATCTCTAGAGCTTGAGATTCCTGAAGAGCTGCACTAAGGACTCCAAGTAGCCAGCCTCTGTGCTTTCTTCTCTCCAAATCTGAAGTCCCCCTTCCGATCTCCTCAAACTCATTGCTGTTCAAGGTGCCATGGTCTCCAAATCCAGGAGCGAGTGGAGTACCGTCCTGTCTCACCTGGTGCTGGCAGCGGTGTCTCTGCACGCAGCGGTGAGCTCTGTACAGGTGAATAGTCTTACTTTCCCAAACTATGTAGATAGATCCCTGCACTAAAAAGAGGGTGGTGGGAGGCATATATGAGCCTCGGTCTCCTTGACAGTCTCAAACTCTTTCCTTTTTAAAAGGGTGGCTCCTGGCTCCTTAACATGTCTGTCTTCCCCGTGTCAACAGTCCAGTCGAGGAGCTGCTGCTGGCTTCCTGCTGCAGACCTTCGCTGCCATCACGATGTTGGTCCCGGGGCTGAGCACACATGAAGACTGTCTCGCTGGAGCTTGGGTTGCCACAGTCATCGGTCTGCCTCTCCTGGCCTTCGATTTTCACTGGGTGAATGGGGACCGCTCCTCTGCCAATCTGCTTCTGGGAGGAGGCATGGTGTTGGCAGTGGCTGGTGACCACCTTGGACCTGAAGGGTGCTCTGTAGCAGGGCAAGCGGTATTGCTGGTGGTGGCAGTGACCATCCTTATCGTAGCTGTTTTCACAGCCAACACTTACGGGATGTGGGGGGGTGCCATGCTGGGCGTGGCAGGTCTCCTGAGCCGTCTGGAAGTGGACAGGCTGTTGTTGCTTCCAAAGGCGGATGTCTGTCGTTGGGCCCTGGCTGCAGGCAGTTGGGCCTATTGCCGGGCCCTGCACACACAGCGACCGCAGTGGGAGTGACTGTGGGGCTGACAGCAAGGCGGGGCTTCTGTTCCAGGTACTGTTTCCCCTCCTACTGGCCTACATCTAGAGCCTCTCCCTTAGGCGCAGGCTTGCTTCCCTCTTGAAGTGAGCCTGCTGTACATTCACTAATCAGGGGCAGAGCTTGGGTGCATGTGTGGAAGCGTGTCTAAACC
Source organism: Dicrostonyx torquatus (assembly GCA_028555095.1). Lineage (NCBI taxonomy): Eukaryota > Metazoa > Chordata > Mammalia > Rodentia > Cricetidae > Dicrostonyx > Dicrostonyx torquatus. Next base: position 793,783 of record JAQHUG010000425.1, on the reverse strand, counting down.
AGAATGCAACAAGTCTTCAGCATACTTGGGGCCTGATTCTGGGAGGAACACGGTTGTGAGTCAGAGGCCAGATTTCCAATAAATCTAAGAAATGTACAGGAGTATGGAATCTGCTTATTCTTGAGCTAGCTTCCTAAGGCCTCTAGGGTATCAGCTGATTTCCCCGAGTAAAGAAGGGGCAGTGTGCCTTAACTAATAGAAGGCATTATTCACCTTGGCATTCTGGCAGATTTGCCAAGAGAACCACAGTGTGCTGGGCATGGTGGTGCAGGCCTTTAATTCCAGTTAGGAGACAGAGACAAGAGTTCTGGGCCAGACTGGCCTCCATAAATTGAGTTCCAGAATGGCCAGTGTTACATACAGTGAGACCCTGTATCGAAAAAAGAAAAAAAAATTAAAAAAGAAAAACAGAAAGTTTTTGGGTCTTGGTTTCCTGGGACATGGTAGATTTGCATATATCCTTGGTGGACCTGACAGGTGGCCCTCTGGGGCAGTGACCTTCACAAGCTGATGGCTGTGTTAGTAAAGGGCAGAAGAGGGCTGTTGGTCAGCGATACCCGGGAACTGCACATCCCTTCTGTGGACTGATTTGCTTACTACCTGTTTGACACCTTCTTGTCTGTACAAGCCATTTCTTAGAACTTAAGAACCTCACTTTATGGAGCCTTTTTCAGCCGCCAATCCCGGGGCTGGGCCGAGGGGTGGGTTAGAGTGTACCCAATCCTTCGCTGTTCCTGTACTTGGTGTCTTGTCGACGTTTATCCCGTCGCGCAAGAGTGGTGGTCAGTAGGTTTTTCAAGTTCGTGCCCTTCCACTCTAGGCAGCTAGGCCAGAGCCTGGCGTACGGAAGCATGAATTTCTGTGGACAATGGCACAGGCACACGCCGACATGAGAGTCTAGGGGCGCTTTGCACTCTCGAGGAGTAAAAGTCTGGGTGTTTTTCCCGACCCCAGAGAGGGTTGTACCTTTCCAGGGGCGCACCCCCACACCGTCCCCGTCACCCCCTCTCCCCTCCAGCCTCCTGGACCTCACCCCCTTCTGTTCACCTTCTTCAGTGGGCGGGCCCTTCGGCTTTTTCGCTCGTCCATTGGTGGTGGCCATCTCATCGTCTAGCCCCTCGCGGGGCTACCATTGGCTCGCGGTGAGCACACGTGACCAGGAGGACGAGGGGGCGGTGGTGTGGGGGGGGGTCCGCAGCGAAAACAAAGATGGCGGCCGCGCCGGGGTTGGTGGCCGGGGCGGCTGCGGGCCGACGCGCGGGCCAGGCCCACTGAGGCAGCGGCGCAGCGGGCAGGTTGCAGGGTCGCCGCGGCAGCGAGAAGCCGGCAGGGGCGCGCGGCGACCCTAACTTCTAGCCGGCGAGCGCGCCGGCACCCGCCCGCCGGGCCGGCCGGACGCGATGTCCGGCGCCGAGGAGGCCGGCGGGGGTGGCCCGGCTGCGGGGCCCGCGGGTGCCGTGCCGGCCGGGGTCGGGGTAGGGGCCGGGCCTGGGGCTGCCGCAGGACCGGCTGCGGCGGCTCTGGGCGAGGCGGCGGGGCCCGGGCTCCCGGACGAGGCGGGCCTGGCCGGCGCTCGGCAGCTGCAAGAGGCGGCCGGCGACCCTGACGCGCCGCCCAAGAAGCGGCTGCGGGCGGCCGAGGCGGCCGAGGCGGCGGCGGCGGCGGTGGCAGCGGGCAGCGGGAAGCTGGAGGAGCGGCTGTACTCGGTGCTGTGCTGCACCGTGTGCCTGGACCTGCCCAAGGCTTCCGTGTACCAGGTAGGGCCGCCGGCCCGGCACGGCGCCGTGTCGCCTGGAGGCCTGGGGCCGGTGGCTGGGAACCCTTTCCTACCCAGACATCCACCTAACAGGCCCGCAAAACCCCGCTCCCGTTTCGAGGCTCCTGCCTCTTCTTGCTCTGAATCTCATTTTCCGTGTTCTACGTTCCCCTTTACGTCCCCGTCTGAATTTCTGCTCTCCTCCTTAGATTCATTGTCTTCACCTTCTGCTTCCTCCAGGGTGTCCTCCTTGACATATTCCAGCTCCTTTTCAGCTGACCTCGCAGAGAGCTGTGAACAGGTGCCCGCCCGCCATTCCTACTCCCCATCAACACTGCCCCTCACTTCTAGACCCCCTGGAGGAAGAAGCTGCTTAAGTGGAGATAGGGCTCCAGTTCTGGCAGCCACACATACCCCCCAAAAATTCCTTCCATGCCTAAACTACTAAAGTATACCTCCTTTTCTGCCCAAGGAAGCCCTGTGTCCTCCTGAAGAACTGGAAGAAGGAAGGGCCTCTCATCCCTTCCCAGTCCTAACCTAGGTGAAGCCACCTGCTTTTTTGGTACTTTCTCCTGCCCCAACCTGACCAGTTTTCCTACTCAGGCGCATCTCACCCATGCCAAACTGGCCTCCAAGGTTGTCCTTGCATAGAAACTTTGTCCTAACCTTTCCCATGTGAAGACCCAGTGTGCCAGTAGGACTCAGGGTACTGTTCTCTGTGGGCCTAATATACCCTCTCGCAAGTAAAAGAGCAGACATCTGAGATATGTCTGTCCACCTTCCCCTGGTCTCTTTGCCCCTCAGTTCCCGGCATGTCAGCTTTCTTTGTACTTAGAGTAGCGGAAAGTGGCTGGTGAGGCCTGTTACCCTGCTTTGCTTTAGAGCGAGCACCTGGCCAAGAGCCAGCATAGGTCTAGTCTGTGTAGCTATTTTCCTACCTTTTGGACCTCTATGTTCTTGCCTTGGCCTAAGGTTGTTGGGGTGTGTGTGTTGGGGATTCCAGTGACCTGAACAGACATTCACCCTCCTAGGTGTTATGCCTTTCCCACAGCTGCCGATTCTAGCACCAGTATTTACCTCTCATGTTAGGAGCCATCGGAACCTGCTCACAACCTTTTTTCTTGTCTTGGCTTCTTGGTCCTTCTTACTGTAAGAGCTCTTCCCTTCCTAGAATTGAGTGAGAGTCCAGCAAGATGAGCCACTGGAAGGGGGTCCCAAGGATCTCAGGGGTTTCTTGGTTGTTCTTGGCGTGGTGATAGACCACATGATATTGGCTCCTGCTCTACACAGAGAGCCACCGTTGTGCTTCTGCCCAGAGTAACTAATGAGACTAGCTGGTTCAAACCAGTCTACACTGTGTTTGGGATTGCTCTGGCTTGGGCCGCTGAGGAAGTGTAATAGAGTGGCCCGAGTGGAGGGACTGCCTGCCTTCTCAGGCAGCATCCCAGACTGAAGGTAGGTGCCCTTGGTGACTCAGAGGAGTTGTGGGCATTGACATTGGTCTCCAGGCTCTGCCACTAGCCCCCTTCCCACCTCCTTTCTGCGTAGGTAAATAACCTAGAGCAAAGACATTTCCCTGTCACCTGCAAAGGCTGGAAGAATTCTCTAGAATATTGGATTTTGGAAGATCGCTGGGGCGAATGTTGGAACTTTGCCTGCACACATGTAAAATGGAGTGCAGCAAGAGGAAGGAATGAAGTTTTCTAGCATCTTAGAGTGTTGCCAGAGTCTCCTACCAGTGCAGTACAGCTCTGGAGGGTCCTGTTGCTGTTCCCATCAAGGTACTAGGCAGGCCTCTTCAGGGTCCTTACCTAGTCTTCTCAGGATTTGAGCACAGGTGTCAGTATCCCTGGCCAGGATCCACTGCTGGTCACTACCTCTGCCTGAGCTCAACTCTTCTGTTTTCTGCTAGCCTTCTTGCCTAACCCATGTTGATGGGCTGTCCATCTCTTTAGACCAGTTTCCACCTTCAACTTCCGCTGGCAACATTTGCCTGACCTCAGCTTAACACATGGCTCCAGGTGGCCCCATCCGTGCTGTGCATCCTGGGGGCTGACTCAGATGCTCTGCTGGAGTGGAAAGTGGGTAACCATGCTATGACAGGCATTGGGCTGTGGGAAACACTCCATGGGCCGCTGGAGTTGGCTGGGTGTGTGGTAACATGAGAGTGCATTATCCATATGCCACCTGTGCTGCCAGGGAAGCACTGGGAAGTGGACAAGAACAGGGTATATATGTGGGCTCATCACCTAGTCCGAAGACAGCCTTAGAACCTGCAGGGCCGATTCCCATGGCCCATACTCATACGCTGACATATCACAGACTAGAAAATTTGCTCAGGTCATCTAACCAAGGCCGTCCACCAAGTAGCTCTTATCCCTGGGGCCTGTGTCAAGTCCTGCAGCAGGTACAACAGGTACATGCTTTGATGTTCTCTGTGTGGGTGTTAGGTATATCCTGGGCAACTGGCCTAGCAAGATGTGTAGCCACCTTCCTGAGTCTAGGGTGGGCCCTTCCAAAGTCAGGCCTGGTAGGTGGCAGAAAGGCTAGAGGGAAACCCACATAAGAACTTCTGGCCAGTCCAACCTGGGCAGATGGACAGGCAGTTTGTGCTGGCTCCCTGTTCTGGATGTACTCATGAGGCCAGAGGGCAATGTAACCAGTCAGTAGCTACACATTGTAAGTGCCTAGTCTGTGGGAGTCCCAGCCTGGGAAGTTACAGCTGTAGCCTGTGCCCTGACCTACTTCCCCTAGCTTTTCCCGCTACAGCCCTTCACATACAGCCCAGAATGGACTTTTGTAAGATAGACCCAACCTTGACCCATTCATTCCTTGGGTATCAACCAGGCTCAGCCTCTGCGCTGCATCTGGCAGAGATACTGCTCCTTCTTCCCATCCTTTAAAAACCTTTGAGTTCAGGGATCACTTAAGTGGGCCTCTGGACATAGAACACAGTGAATCCAGCTTTATCTGATAGGGGCCCAGACACTTTCTGTGACCAGGAACCTGTGTCATTGTTCCACTGTTCTACATGTTTTCCGCTTGAGCCGCCCTCTCCACGTCCCTGCCTGCCTCTTTGCTTCTTCTTGGGCTTGAGTGTAACAAAACCCATCTTGGGCCCTCTGTTCTCCCTTTGACAAGGATTCCCTTCCTTTCCTATTCTGCCCCAGAGGATGGTTGATATATTCTGCTTTTGACTTTGCCTCTGAACATGGAAGACTGAATATCTGATTGAGAAAAAGTCCAGAGAACATTTGTTTCACCTCTGCCCAGTCCCCCTTCTGAGATTGATTGGTGTCCTGGGGCTATCACACACATGGCCTGGCATCCCCTGGCACTGGCAATGATGATCCTTCCTTCTTCACCCTCTTCCTCCTTTATTTTTATGTGCATGAGTGTTTTGCCCACATATATGTATATGCACCATGTATGTGCCTGGTACCTGCAGAGTTCAGAACAGTGCTTCAGATCCTCTGAAACAGGACTTATGGATGGTTGTGAGCCACAGCAGGTGCTGTTAATTGCTGAGCCAACTCTCTGGCCCCTGATTAGTTCTTTGAGGCAAGAATAGGTCTGCTTAGGATCCAAGGAAGGACTGTAGGCTTTTTGTTTTGGATTTTGGTGTGTGTTGATAGTTTATTTTGAGTTACTTTTAAATCTAAGCAGTGTTCATTTCTGAGTAAAAGCTACACTTTGCTGGAACCCAGCTGAATCATGAATATGGCTAACCTAGAATTTCAACTCTAGCCTCAGCAGAACGGTCTTGTTGCACTGGCTGTGTACCCATGGATAAGGAGCCAGTTCTGCTCAGGCCCATGCTTGGCTATGGAAGTTCAAGAAACTGGGTCAATCTTCAAGGTGCCACTAGCCCTGATTCCTTACCTGCATCCAAAACACCATGGAAGACTCTAGAGAAAAATAGCCTCCAGGTGGCTGAGCAGCACTTTAGTATTAGTGCATTTGAGTCCCAGTAACTTCTGTCAAGCGTCTGTGAGTACATGATGCCCTGAGCAGGAGGGTAGGCTGTTCATATGGGTCTGGGTGCCATCCATAATATTTTGGACCCCCTGTGTTTTCAAGGACTATGTTCTAGGCTTGAAATAAAATGACTGACCACAAGGAACTTGTAACCAACTATAAGTTGTAGAGAACCCATTTCTTTCTTTCTTTCTCTCTTTCTTCCTTTCTTTATTTTTAACTTTCTTTTTTTTTTCTTTTTACCACTATACTAACGAGGAGAGAACCCATTTCTAAGACCTGCTTATGGCTCAGGGGCAGGGCTTCTCTGTGGGCATAGCTATTCCACCATCTCCTTTCACCCAAAGGAGAGCCCAGCTCAAATAGAACACACCTGCCCTGGGTATAGATGCACAGTCTGAGCACATGTGAATTGCCTGCAGATTAGTAGATGGAAGGGCTGGGTGCTGGGCTGCAAGTATAGGAGCAGCAAATGACTGTTTATGGCCAATTTAGAGGAGCCTAGGACCTCAACCCCATGGAGATGGCGCTCTCTAGGCTTTGACATGGATAACTGCAGAGGTGACATTTGTTCTGAGGCTGCTGTAATCTGACTGTCAAGCTTTGCTACAACACATTACTTCTCCTACATCATCCTGTGCCTGGGAAGAATCTGAGACCAACAGAGAGAAGATGATAAGTCCAGGATCATGCTGTTGGTGACCTATAGAATGAGGGCAGAGCTCAAAGTGAGCACCAAGTCAGTATCTGTCACTAGAGGGCCTGGAAAGACCTATAGTGTTATCTTGGGTATGAGTCCAGAGTTTGCCTGGTTAATAGTGAGATGACAGCCTGGCCTGGCTATTGCAGGAGCAGTTTCTGGAGGTGTCTAGGCACTGAAACTGCCACTATGGAGTCATCTGTGGCCAAGCTTCTGCATAGGCAGTGGGCACAAGTTAGGGGATAGGCACAATCTCTACTGCTAAGGTTAAATGTGGCTGCCCTGGACCTATATTTGAAGTTAGATCTTGCTCAGGAAGTTAGGGAAGGTGCTAGACTTGTGTGTTGTTTATGTACAGCTTACTTAGAAACCATTCCTTAAATGGCTGGTGAAGGACACTAAGAAGGTATGCCTTGAACCTTGGTTGGGCCAGTATGCCAGAGAATGTCTTGGGACTTGTTCTGCCACTCAGAGCTCAACTGTCAGGGCTGTGACACCTCACTTTTCCCAGATCTTGCAAACTTCCCCAGAGGCCCAGAGGAACCCAGAAGAAAGCAGGGTAGGTACGACTTTCCTGTGGTATGGAGTTGATTTGAGTCTGGAATTCCCAGGAGAATAGGCCCTGTGGCCAGACCCAGTCCAGGCTTAGGTGGCTTCCATGGTTGGGGGCAGGAATGATACTGAAGAGCAGTGATAGGATTGGCAGCCTCACCCTCTCATTGAGGGGGCCCAGCACTCCTTTCCAAGTCTCCTTGGGCTGAGATTCGGAGCAGATATCCACTGCAAGGTTTAGAAACCTTGAGAGGAGCAGGCTGCAGCCAGGAAAAATGCTGTTGCCCCTCTGCTCAAGCTGGTAAAAGTGACTGGAGACCTGAGCCCAGAAGCCCAGCGCTCCCTCTAAATTCAGGCAGCTTCTTGCAGAAAGTGACTCAAGCTGTGCACATGGATTGGTGGGGCTGCAAGGTCCTTGGGTATCTTAGTGCCAGTGTCTTGCTGGGTGAACTTCTTTTATTTTTAAGAGAGGGTCTTATGTAGCTCAGGCTGGCTTAGAAGTCATTTTGTATTCCAATCTTGCCTCAAACAGTCCTGCCTCTGCCTCTGCTTCCTGAGTTCTGAGCTTATGCCACTCCCAGTTCTGGGTAGAGTTCTTGGAGGATGCTATGTGGTCATACGCCCACTTCTATAGGGGCGTCCTGAGATTGCCTCTCTGAAATAGATGAGCATTTAATTTTGTGTTGTATTTGCTTCTGCCTTCCAGAAGGAACAGTAGTCACTGTCCCAGGAAGTCCCCAGGCAGATGGGGTATAAGAGGACTGTGACATGGGCCCTTGGTCAGGGCCTGTCATGTCTATACCCAGCTCCAGACCTGGAGTGGGCACAGCAGATTGGTTGTTCCATCTCCACTTTAGATAGCCCACATTCTGGCTGGCCCCTGCCATGTCCTCTTCATCCAGGCCCAGATCAGCCAGGCTACTCCCTTCACAGTTGCATGTTTTAATTTTTCAGTCAAACTTATGTTTGTCTATAGATATATATGGTGTCCCTGTGGGCATGGGTTCTACATCAGACTTCTGTCACCATCAGTCTTCAGCATGTAGGTTCCATCATTTACTGAGGGCTCAGACAGCCTGTTGACGCGATAAGATGGTAGCTAAGGTTTATTAAGCATGACAGTTATGCAGATGGAGCCTCCTGGCATGGCCAGGTTGTAACTACTTACGTCTCTTTCCTAATGCTACACTGTACAGAGCAGCCGCAGCATGGTAGGCCTGATATATTGGTCGCGCTCTCTCTCTCTCTCTCTCTCTCTCTCGTTTTTGTTTTTCAAGACAGGGCTTCTCTGTGTAGACCTGGCTGTCCTGGAACTCCCTCTGTAGACCACACTGGCCTTAAACTCACAGAGATCTGCCTACCTTTGCCTCCCAAGTGATAGGATTAAAGGTGTGTACCACCATACCCAGCTATTGGTCTCCCCTTTAACACGGAGTCCCTCATGGTGTGAGAGGGCTCTCTCATAGTGGAAGCCCACCCTGGTATAGGGTTCTCGACCCCTCCAGTATTTTTTGTTTCTGGAATTTTCTTTTTTCAATACTGAGGATTGAACCCAGAACCTCAAGCTTGCTAGGTAGGCATTCTATTGATGAGCCACATGCCCAACCCAACCCACCCAGTATTTTTTGTGGTACCAAATGGTACGTGTATATTGACTTTGTAAGAGACCCAGGTTCTAACAGTCTTTGTCTATGTAAGCAAGAACCTCCAGCTGTCAGGTCTCCTCCAGCTGATCCCATTATATCAGTTTAACTCAGTATCAGGTCCCACCTAACTTCAACCTGAGCCAACTTAGCCTCCTGCCTGCCATAGGCTTTGTGCCATTGGCTCTGGAGCAACCCCAGTAGGTAGTTGCCCTCCCTGGGTGCTAGCAACTGCTGATTCTCACCTTTGTTAATAGCAAGGGCTGGTTATGGAGGGGCCAGGGTTGATCTCAACCTGAGCCACTTCTAGTCCCTACATGAACAGCCTTTTGGAAGCCAAGGGAAACATGCCTGCCTCAGCAGCAACCATGACCTCCATGAACAGCTGCTTGCTAGGTATCCCTGCCAGGTCAAGCAAAAAAACAGGCTTTTATGGAAAACTGGAAAAGCCAGGTTCCAAGCCCAGATGTAGGCAAGTCAGTTTCCATCCAGGCCGCTTTAGATGTAGCCAGGACCTTCATGACGTCATAAGGACCTGCTCTTGACAAAACCAGAGTTAGCTCTATCCTGGCATGACCCTCCAAGCAGCTCTCAGTGTTTATTAGATACCAGCAAGACTTGGGAACCAGTGGATACTCCTCTACTCTCCTCACCTAAATCCCTCAGGACATCTGCTCTGGCTGAGCCCAGCAGGTGTGGGTGGGCACGTGTGCGTGCAAGCATCTGCAGGTCTGTGAGCTTCACCTCCCTTTCCTTCTTCGCAGTGTACTAACGGTCACTTGATGTGCGCTGGCTGTTTTATCCACCTACTAGCAGATGCCCGGCTGAAGGAGGAGCAGGCCACATGTCCCAACTGTCGTTGTGAGATCAGTAAGAGCCTCTGCTGCCGGAACCTGGCCGTGGAGAAAGCTGTGAGCGAACTGCCTTCAGAGTGTGGCTTCTGTCTGCGTCAGTTCCCTCGCTCCCTCCTAGAGAGGCACCAAAAAGAGGAATGCCAGGACAGGTAACCATGATGAAGGTGGGGCCTTATGATCACATATGTGGGCCCTGGGGACCACATATACAGCCCAGAGATAACCCTGTAGGCCCAGGTTGTGAGAGCATGCTTTTGCATAGTAGACAGTTAAGGTCTACACTAGTTGCTGGATAAGATGGTGATCCTCTAGAATTCTCTGTGGCTATTGGCTTGGCCCTTAGAAAGTCCAGTACAGCAGGATCAGTTTGAAAGCTCTGGAAAATTTGAGTGAGACGCTTTTGTTAGGCAATCCAGTCCCAGCACATAGAAACAACCACTTGCCTGGCAAGGCCCTGGCACCAAGAGCTTTCCTAGAATGAGGCTATGTGGAGTCTAGTGTCATGGTCAGCAACCACTCACCTCTAGGCAGAGATACATCAGTACTGGGCACAGGAGGCATGTTGGCTAAAAGCTGTAGAGCTTCTCTCTCCTTCAATTTCCCTACCTCTTTTCACATACATACCTACGTGTGGTCTGAGTGACTATACTCAAATTTCATTGTGTCTTACAGGGAAGGGCTTGTGGTTGGGCAGAAGTAGCCTATGAAATACTGGGCACGGCTATTTGCCCCAGCCACAGAGATGACCACCACTGTTCTCAACTCCTTCTAGGGTGACACAGTGCAAGTACAAGCGTATTGGCTGCCCATGGCATGGCCCTTTCCATGAGCTGACAGTGCATGAAGCTGCATGTGCTCACCCAACCAAGACAGGCAATGAGTTGATGGAGATCCTAGATGAGATGGATCAGAGCCACCGCAAGGAGATGCAGCTCTACAACAGCATCTTCAGCCTGCTCAGCTTTGAGAAGATTGGTTACACAGGTGAGGCACCCCACATTCCCCTGCATGCCACACAGGTACTGTTTGGGGCTAGAGGCTCCAGGGAGGCAGTAGGCTTTGGGCAGTGGGCACAGGCTGCGCCGATGGCCAGGCTCTGGGCAAGCTCCAGATGGACAGGAAGATGTCTTGGGGAAGAAGATAGGTTGGAGATTGAGCAGAAGGAGGGATGCACCTGCATGGCTCTTACAGAGGTCCTTCCCACCTGTCCTCCCTGCCTCTGCCCACCACCCCAGCAAGATGACCCCCCTCACTGTATGGGGCTCCACAGATTTGGGGTGTTGGGTCTAACTAGAAAATTGGGTATGTTTTGGGCAGTCTGGGAGCTTGGGGGCCTTACCTTTGGAGCACAGAGCAAGAAGAGCATTCCATCAAGTCAGGTCCTGTCTGCAGATGTTCACTGAAGGCCACATGGCCTCCTAAGACTGGCAAGAACCTTGGACAGGGCTCCAGAACAAGCTGAGGGTCTCAGCTCAAACTGTAGAACTGAGAGTGGATACCTACATATGAGTAGACTGGACTGGGCCTATGCTCACTGGATCTCATGGCTCCCAGGCATCTGCCACCAACTTCGAACATGTCGGGGAGCAGGAGCCAGACCACAACTTGTACCAGAGAACAAGAAGCACCTGCTGATACTGGGGCAACTCGGGGAAACTTCATTCCCTCTGCTGCTCAGCCTACGGCAGGTGGCCAGCTCAGAGCACCCAGGGCAGTCCTGGACAGTCAGTCATGCCATGCTGCCTAGACTAGCCCAAACAGGCCTGAGATGCAAAGGGCCCAGGGGCCTGCATCAGCAGAAAACTCTGGCTCTTGGTTAAGAGTAGCCTTGGGTGATCTCATGGCCTGTGGGGTCTGGGTGGGCCAGGCCATGTGGCTACAACAGAGGCTGGGTGGGAAGACCTGTCCACAAAAGAAGGACTGGCTGCCTAAGAGCCCATACATCCACAGCAGGACGTGCCAGCCCCAGGACTGCAAAGGCAGGTCTGCCTGCTAAGCAACAGCCCTACAGACAGCCGGGCAGAATCCACATCACAGTGCAACATCAAGGACTTGGCACTCCCCTTGGGCAGGACCAGATACCATCTGCCCACCTGCCGGCTTTTCTGGCAGCTTTGTATCAGAACCAATAAAGTGCACTTGTTCTCAGAACTGTATCCTGTCTGTGTGTCTGCTTACCCCGCCCCTTCGGGGACAGGGGACTGAGGGTAAGGAGGGTGGCTCTGTGGGTTGGCCACTCCTGGGCCACATGGCCTAATGTCCCACAGCCTCAGAACTCTCCAGCTAACTGGTGTTAATTCTGTTTGTAGTTGTTCCCCCAAATGTGCACTTCCATTTGCCATAATTGCGTTTGACTTACCTTGTGACAAGTAGAACACGCTATCTGGGTAAGTTGCCTTCCTCCCTGGCTGAGCCTGTCCTTGGCCTGTTGGGGAAGGCGCCACCCCCTGGCCCTCCCCAGCACTAACAGTTGGCTGTCTGGCCCTGTCTGTCTCCACAGAGGTTCAGTTCCGGCCTTATCGCACTGATGACTTCATCACACGCCTGTACTATGAAACACCACGGTTCACAGTACTGAATCAGACATGGGTCCTGAAGGCTCGTGTGAATGACTCGGAGCGCAACCCCAACCTGTCGTGCAAGCGCACACTTTCCTTCCAGCTACTCCTCAAGAGCAAGGTCACAGCGCCCCTGGAGTGTTCTTTCCTTCTGCTCAAGGGCCCATATGATGATGTGAGGATCAGTCCTGTCATCTACCACTTTGTCTTCACCAATGAGAGCAATGAGACGGACTATGTACCGCTGCCCATCATCGACTCTGTGGAGTGCAACAAGCTGCTGGCTGCCAAGAACATTAACCTGCGGCTCTTCCTGTTCCAAATACAGAAGTAGGAGGGCCCAGGACACCTGAGGAGCAGAGGGCTGCAGTCCAGTAGTGCTGTCCCACCCCTCCCTGGCTTGGCAGCAGCTTCACACAACTATTTGATCATTTTAGCAAAGGAGGAGAACAAACAAAATCAAACACTGAGAAAGTCTGCATGCGTGTGCAATGGGGTCCCTGCCTCTGGCTCACCTTCCTCCCCTTTGCCTCCCACCTCCTGCAGGCAGCCAGAGGCTGGGCTGACCACAGTGGAAACAGTACTCTGGGCTCCTCAGGTACAAGTGGTGAGGAAGGCAAGAAGCCAACCACCCTTACCCCAGCTCCCATCCTCTCATTGAGGTGGCATGGTGGTTCCCTGGCCAGGCTCAGGGGCCCTGGCTGACTTCAGACAGCATATTTGATTGCAATTAAAAAGGCAGCCTTGTTTCCTACTTTCTGTTTTGTTGGAGGGGAAGGCGTGGCCGTGAATGGACCTCATGGGAGATTTGGTTTGGCCAGGTGGTCAGAACCTGTCCTGTCCCTGATACTGCACCTATGTGTGCACCCCAGGAGAGACTTAAGAGACACTGCCTCCCCCACAGTCTTATCAGAGGTTGGGACTAAAGCCTGGCCAGTGAGCCAGAGGGTTGGGCTTCCCCAGCTGCCACTCAGAGGAAGCAGGACTTGGCTAGTAGGGCTCAGCAAATGTTTTCGGAATGCAGGGTGAATTTCTGTCTCTTCGAGGAAAAAATGAAACTCTACAGGCTCTTTAAGTAATGTGATTTTAGCGAGAAATAACCCATTCGCTTAACTCAGCATAGAGGACCAGGTGTCCTCAGGGTGCCAAGGAGGCAGCATTGTCTGTGAGACCTGCATTTAATGGTGGCAGGGGCACCTCAGGACCAAGGCAGAGCAGCATGGTTTATCGCCTAGGCAAGGTTGGCCTTACCCTTGCTGGGCCATTCACAGATTCTCTGAGTTGTGGTTGTAAGCAAGGACAAGTATTAGGGCCTCACAGAATATGAAGCAGCCATGCTTGATAGGACTAGGCCCCAGTCCTCTCTTCCTTGGGTTCCTCAGAGATACTGAGAAAGGTAGGACTTGCCTCCTTCTGTCTTTGCTTAGGAGATAAGGCTCTTCTATCATAGCTTTTTGTTGCTTTAATACCAAAGAACTGGTTTCCTCTGCCCTAACCAGACCTCCACATGCCTCAAAGTAGTTCCCACCATCCCATGCAAACTGCCTGGGCCTAAACTGTCCTATACCTTCCAAGTTAAGGGACAGGGTAGTCTTGGCCATGTGGGTGCAAGTACTAATGTTCCACCCACCCTGACCTTCAAGAGGGCAAAGAGCTGAGAAATGAAGAGAAGGAACTGTGACGCGGGGTATAGGTCCCATCTGTTTTCCTGAATACAGCCAGTGTGGCCCTTCTGCCTTCTCGTAGGCTGAGAGGTTTTCAGCACCTTGTTTGGCTTCCTGTATGGGGCTTGTGGGAGTTCTCTTCTGCAAACGTGACCAGGCTGGGAGGGGTAAGAAGGCCCATATTTGGCTTCTGCCTACTACGAAGGACCCCATGCCAGATTCCAGCACATCCATGGGAGCAGATAAAGCTCCTGATTTTCTCTGCCTTTAGGGGCAGCCTCTCAAGCATGTTCACCTACCAGGCATAGAGGATCATTGGAAAACAAGAGGGGGCCCTTCTAGAAGTCCCTCTAGATTCTAAGGTGTTAGTATGAAAAGGCAGGGCAACGCCAGCTTGTCCTAATAACCTGTGTCTAGATGTGTGAGAGACTGACTCACAGAAGGCAGCCTGAAGGTCTCCTGGGAAGAAACAGGATAGGAGGCTTATTCCCCATGGGCACAAGCCAGCAGGGACACTGGGCATGAGAGTGAAGCTGGGCTGGCAGGGGCTCAGAGACAACAGAGCTCTGGGTATCTGTGGAGATGAAAGGCATACCCCAAGGCACAAGCAGGGCTGGGGCCAGGCCCAGCTGAGATCCACCTAGGAATGTGGGTGTCCAAGGGTCCCCAGGAGGACTACTGCAGCCTCCTAGTGACATGCTCGGTGTGGCCGCTACACTGACTGTCATGTGCAACAGTTGAACCTTCCAACCTAGAGGAACCAGACATGGAGAAGACTAGTATGTCTCTTGGCTTTCCTAGGGACTGGCATACAGACCTTCAGCATCGTCACTATTGGCTCTTGTGGAGGGGGGCACCATATCTCCTGGCTTGTGTCCAGAATCTTGTTATCTTGCTGTCCTAACCTGGCTCTTTTTCTGTTGTCTCTGAGGGTGGGAGCGGAGTTCAGCCTCCGTAGGTGTTGGGGAGGCTGCCAGAGGGGGTTGCATAGGCCAAGCCAGGCCTCCCCCCTCTGCCTGTCTCATCCCCATTTCCTGTGAGCACCACATCCCTCAGTTTGCCCAAAGTGAGACATTTACAAAACAATAAAAATAATTTTTTAAAGAGCAGAGCAAGAAGTGTTTTTATGATTGTTGGAAATGATTTACATGTCAGTTCTGCGATTTGCATTTTCTTTGAGTATTTTCTGTATGTACCTGTAGTTAAAAAAGATATTCCAAACCATGTTTTGTCTGTGTTTCCTTACCAGAAGACAGCCTCAGGGTAGGGCTTCCTGTCCTCTGCTAGCCTGCCTTGCTCATCAGCCTGTACCCCATCACCAGGCCTCCAGTCCTGTGAAGCATTGGATAGAGAAGTTGGGTTGTCTCTAAAGGGAGACTGACTCCACAAAGTTGTCTCTGACTTACACACATGGCATGGCATATATGCCCCCCAAATAATAATAATAATAGTTTTTAGAGATGTTTGTAAAATACAGCCTTCCAGGGCAAGGCACAGTCCGAGAAAACTTTCCCATAATACAGAGTACAGTAGTAGAGCAGCTGGATCTCAACAGGCTTCTATTTTATGAATCCTAGGGCTAGATAAAAAGCAATTCGTGGTCTTCTCGACAGCCTTGGGGGCTGCTCCACGTCTTAAGCCTCTTTATTCTATCCCTTCCTCCCACTCCACCCTTCTCTCACAGTGTCCCTCATCAGCCTGCCCGCTAGGCAGTAGACTTGATTTTAGAGGCATGCTTTGGATGAGAAAGGGCTGGCCTCTGTAGATGTCCTGACGTCCTGAGACCCATCACTGCCCTTCAGGAGGTCTGCCTATGTGTCTCCGATTTTCCTTTTCACCGGGCGCCACACCCTTGCAGCCTTCAGGTAGCAAGGTCCAGACCTGCCCAGCCCCAGCCTGCAGCAGGTGGCTGATAGGGTCAGCAGGGTCAGGGGGCCCTTCTTAAGCCTATATCTGCCTTCAGTATCACTCTTTTCCCAGCAGGTGTTACCTACCATCTGTCCTCTAGCTGGGTCTTCTACTCCCATGTTTTTGAGGTTTGGTTGGTTGGTTGGTTTTCTTTTGGTTTTTCTCTTCTGTTTTGGTTTTGGGTTTTTTGTTTGTTTGCTTGCTTTTGTTTTCTGTGATAGGGTCTCTCTAAGTAGCCCTGGCTGTCCTGGAACTCACTGTGTAGACCAGGAGGATCTTAAACTCAAAGACATCACCTGTCTCTGCCTCCCAAATGCTGGGATTAAAGGTGTGCTCCTACTGTTTTCATTACAATAGAAAATAAACTTGTCTGCTGACAAGTGTGGTGGACACAGGCCTGTAATTCCAGCATGTGGGAAGTGCCATTAGGAGAGTCAAGAACACAAGGCCATCCTCAGCCACATATTAAGTGTGAGACCAGCGGCCAGCATGGGCTACAAAGTGAGTTCTGGGATAGCCTGGGCTCCATAAGATTCTGACTGAAGGCCTGGTGGTAGGTAGTGGTGGTGGCACATGCATTTAATCCCAGCACTTGGGAGTCAGAGGCAGGCAGATCTCCAAGTTCAAGGCCAGCCAGGGCTAATCAGAGAAACCCTGTCTCAAAAACCAAAAAAAGAAAGACCCTGACTCAGTTGGGCGGCGGTGGTGGTGGCACATGCCTTAATCCCAGTACTCAGGAGGCAGAGGAGGACTGATCTCTGTGAGTTCAAGATCAGCCTGGTCTCCAAGAGCTAGTTCCAGGGAGGCTCCAAAGCTACAGAGAAACCCTATCTCAAAAAACCAAAAAAGAAAAGAGAAAGAAAAAGAAAAGACCCTGACTCAAACCTCAATAGACAGACTCCTCTATATCCCACTCCTATGGCTTTGTGAGGCTCTGCACTGTTTTCACTGAGACCCTCAGTACACAGGCTGGTAGATGCTGAGTGTTGAGGTTGCCTCAAAGCCAGGGGTGAGAGCTCCATCTCACAGCAAGTACTTGGTCTTCAGCATAATGGGGAATCCCAAATCACAGGATTCCAAGGATAGTTCCAGGCCTTTTGCAGGTGAAGAATCTGTATTGGTTTCAGTTCTCCAGTCTAGAATGTAACTCAATGTCTTTCAATACAAAGCTATGCAGTTTTCAAGTGTCTTTATTGCATCTTCTGGGAATACCAACACCCATATAAAGAAACTTTCTGTTTAGTTCAGAAAGCACATTCCTCCCCTTCCTCAATCCGGAGACCTTCTGTCCTTTCCCTGGGGCATCTGACAGTTCCATTAAGTCCTCATGCCCAACTATTTCTTTGTATAGTATTGCTTTTTTTGGTTTTTCAAGACAGGGTTTCAGGCTGGAGAGATGGCTCAGCGGTTAAGAGCATTGCCTACTCTTCCAAAGGTCCTGAGTTCAATTCCCGGCAACCACATGGTGGCTCACAACCATCTGTAATGAGGTCTGGTGCCCTCTTCTGTCCTGCAGACATACACACAGACAGAATATTGTATACATAATAAATTTAAAAAAGACAGGGTTTCTCTGTGCAGTCCTGGCTGTCCTGGAACTCACTCTGTAGATCTGGATCTCGAACTCGGAGATCAACCTGCCTCTGTCTCCTGGGTGCTGGGATTAAAGGTATGTACCATCACTGGCTAGATTTTTTTCAATGATTTATTTTTGTTTTTACTCTATGTGCATTAATGTTTTGCTTGAATGTATGTCTGTGTGAGAGTGTTGGATCCCCTGGAACTGCAGTTAGTTAGCGTTTGAGCTGCCATGCGAGTGCTGGAAATTGAACCTGAGTTCTCTGGAAGAGCAGCTAGTGCTCTTAACCACTGAACCATCTCTCCAGTCCACTTTACCACCAGTTCTAGGTGATGCCTTCTTTTGGCCTCCATGGGCACTAGGCATACATATGGTACACAGATACTCAGGTAAAATATCCATACACATAAAATAATAATTTTTAAAAAATTAAGATAAAACTTACAAGCTAGGTGTGGTGGCATAGGTCTTTGACCTCAGCATGACAGAGACAGGCAGCTCTCTGTGAGTTCGAGGCCAACCTGGTCTACAAGAGCTAGTTCCAGGACAGGCTCCAAAGCTACAAAGAAAACCCTGTCTTGAAAAAAAAAAAGAAAGAAAGAAAAAAGTTTTTCAATTATAAACAGCTGGTGTGTGTTTTAATTTCTAGAGGAAGTGAGGGCAGCATTACATAACACCTGTAATAGACAGGCAGGTAGACTCCAGGACAGCACCGTCAGTGCCTCAAGTGCCCCAGTACCCCCAGCCAGCGGTCACATACTAGCTGTAGTCCTGGGAACCCACCCGAAGCGGTCTGTAAATAAGGACACCGACTGCCTGGGCGCCCACACTGTGCCTGCCGCCTAGAAAGCTTAGAAGGCCCAACACAAATTCCGCTACCTGATGGCACCTTGCTTGAGCCCGTCGAACCACAACTCCCAAGAGGCCTGAGGTCAAACTACCGGTTCCATCAAGCGCTACTGCACGCCTAACACCAAAGGGGCGGAGTTAGACATGCGCGCAGAAGACTGGGTGGGGCCTGCGTGTTGGGGGTGGAGCAAAGTCAATGGGCGTGGTCCCAGTGAAGCGCGGGAAGTCCAGATTTTCGCGGCGGTAGTGGCTGTGTAACTATGACCCTAGAGCAGGAGCTTCGCCGTGAGTATTTTGGGGCGTGCGTGTCGGGAGCACAGGGTGCGGATCGGTTCCCGCGTTAATCCTGATCCTCTCTTCCTCCCGGCAGAGCTGAACAAGGCCAAGGCCAGGGCCCAAAGGAATGGGCAATTGCGCGAAGAGGCGGTCTACTGCCACCAGCTGGGGGAGCTGCTGGCTGGCCACGGTGAGCCGCAGCGGCGAGAAGGCGGACTGGCGGCTGGGGATGGCTGGGTGATGTCGCACCGTGAGCATTCCATTCCCCTCTTCCGGCAGGCCGCTTTATGGAAGCTTTGGAGGAGCACCAGCAGGAGCTACATCTGCTAGAGAGCGTCCAAGACACCCTAGGCTGCGCAGTGGCCCACCGCAAGATCGGAGAACGGCTGGCTGAGATGGAGAATTACTCTGCTGCTCTGAAGGTAGAGGGCCTGCACTTCTGGGGCGGGTCTTCTTGTTGTGGAGAGAGAGTCGGTACGCAAATAAGCATCCCACAATAGCTGACATGGCTGTCAGCCACACCGTTATGTCTGCTTTGGGTGCTGCCTGGCTCTTGGTAAGGGGTTGGGGCTTGAATAAGTTTGTGACAACTGAAACTTTTAAGGAACTATGGTTTTCGCTCTGTGGGAAGAGGAAGAATCAGGACCCATTGCTGTTGGGAGCAACACTCCAGGCTGCCCTTAGTGATCTGGCGTGACAGCACTGGCTGACTCCAGGGCAGAGCTGCTGTCATCATAGACAGTCCTTGGCACAGAAAAGATATGACAACTTGTACAACTAACTCTGTCGAAATTCGGGAAACAGAGGTTCTCTTGTACAATGATAGCTTCCTCTGGGGTCAGATTTCTGGGTTTGCGTGAAGTGGGATTATTTCAAAAGTTTTTTCTTCCCATGCTAGCACCAGCATCTCTACCTGGATCTGGCTGCTTCCCTGTCCAACCACACTGAGCTACAGAGAGCCTGGGCCACCATTGGCCGCACCCATCTAGATGTGTATGATCACTGCCAGGCAAGAGATGCCTTACTTCAGGCACAGGCTGCCTTTGAGAAGAGCTTAGCTATTGTGGATGAGAAACTAGAGGGTAGGTGCCCTTACCCCGAGTTCTTCCCATATCTTGCTTTCTGGGCCCTTACTTTCCAGGGACTTGGTTTCTTACCAACTTGATCCTGTCAGACACCTGCTTTTGTTTGCTTGTTTTGTTTTTTTAGGCATGGTTTTGTTTTTGTTTTGTTTTTTTAATGTTTATTTATTATGTATACAATAGTCTGTCTACATGTATTCCTGCAGGCCAGAAGAGGGCACCAGACTTCATTACAAATGGTTGTGAGCCACCATGTGTTTGCTGGGAATTGAACTCAGGACCTTTGGAAGAGCAGGCAATGCTCTTAACTGATGAGTCATCTCTCCAGCCCTTGAGGCATGGTTTCTTTGTAGATTCGGAGCCTGTCCTGGAACTCTTTCTGTAGACCAGGCTGTCCTCAAACTCACAGAGATCCGCCTGCCTCTGCCTCCCAAGTGCTGGGATTAAAGGCCTGCACCACCACCACCCGGCAGCATCTGCTATTTCTTTTTTTTTTTAAATATTTATTTATTTACTTATTATGTATACAATATTCTTTCTGCGTGTATGCCTGAAGGCCAGAAGAGGGCACCAGACCTCATTACAGATGGTTGTGAGCCACCATGTGGTTGCTGGGAATTGAACTCAGGACCTTTGGAAGAGCAGTCAGTGCTCTTAACCTCTGAGCCATCTCTCCAGCCCAGCATCTGCTATTTCTATGTATACTCTCTGCAGCAGACTGCTGGTTCCCTCAATACGAGATGGGATAAAGGCTGGGTGTACCTGAAAACCCAATAGCCAGAGGAGGCAGCTGAGTTCCTAGAGCTGTTGTCTTCCAGGGACACTGACCCAGCGAGAGCTGAGTGAGATGCGGGCTCGACTCTACCTCAACCTGGGCCTCACCTTTGAGAGTCTACAGCAGACAGCCCTGTGCCATGACTACTTCAAGAAGAGCATCTTTCTTGCCGAGTGAGGCATCATCCCTATCCCAAGAGGGAGCAGGTGGTCCCATGGGATCCTTCCAAGAGGACAGCTTGTCTAAGTTGTTTGTTTTCCATTCACGTCTGTGCTGCAGGTTGAGGGAAGCAGGTTTCAGCCTGAAACCGCAGCATGGTAGTGCTGGGGCCAAGGTGGTGGTAATAGCCATGACTGGATGGGTAACAGTAGCACCACACGTGTTTTAATGTCCACTATTCCAAAACTGGTGGCCATTGGGCACTCTGAGCTCCTGTTGCCCCATCCTCCACAGGCAGAACCATCTCTATGAAGATCTCTTCCGGGCCCGATACAATCTGGGTGCCATCCACTGGCGCGGAGGGCAGCACTCTCAGGCCATGCGCTGCTTGGAGGGGGCCCGGGAGTGTGCACGCGCTATGAAGATGAGATTCATGGAAAGTGAATGCTGTGTGATAGTGTCCCAGGTATCTCTCGTGTCCTCATCTGTTGGGCATGGGCCTTAGCGAGTCTGTGGGCCTCACTTTTTTTCTCTTGCCAGGTACTCCAAGATCTGGGGGACTTCCTAGCTGCCAAGAGAGCCCTGAAGAAGGCCTATAAGTTGGGTTCCCAGAAGCCTGTCCAGAGAGTGGCTGTCTGTCAGAGTCTCAAGCATGGTGAGGCTGCATGGGGGCCTAGAACTGAGCCCCAGGGGTAAGAGAAGAACTCTGCTCTCCCAGCACGAGAGACCCAAGCTTAAGTTTTGGGGAAAGTGGCAACTTGAATACAAGATAGACTTTTGTCCAAGCCTACTGCACAGTGTGTCTGGGCCACTAGGAGGTGTGTGGGAAACTGACTGGCTTTATCACAAAGCAACATTAGCCAATGGGTGTAGTGGTGGCATGCTGTAGCCCAGAAACTGACGCTGATGGTCAGTAGTGTTCGGATCTTCAAACTAAGAACTGTTTAATAGGCCCAAGTGGTCAGTCAGGACCCCCACTACCTCTTTTACCAATGCTCCCGTGGAGGCACTTTCCCCTGTTCCCAAGCTCCCTGCCTAAGGGAGTGCGGCTGGTAGGTGGTTGACTGTGTGGTTGGGACCCCGTGTTGTGTTGCTCTCTCACATGAGACTTTTTCCATCAGTATTGGCAGTGATCCAGCTGCAACAGCAGCTGGAAGAGGCTGAGGGCAATGATCCTCAACGTGCCATGGCTATCTCTGAACAGTTGGGGGACCTTTTCTCCAAGGCGGGTGATTTTCCAAAGGCATCAGAGGCTTACCAGAAGCAGGCGAGTGTCCCCCTCACCCCTAGCCATCCCTGGGAGTGGGAGGAAAGTGCCAGCAATATGTGAAGTGTGAGTCTGAGCCTTACCGTGCTGACTCTCCAGCTGCACTTCGCCGAGCTGCTGAACAGACCAGATGTCGAGCTGGCTGTCATCCATGTGTCCCTGGCCACCACACTGGGGGACATGAAGGATCACCACAAGGCTGTGCACCACTATGAAGAGGAGCTGAGGCTACGCAAGGGCAATGCCCTGGAGGTGACATGCCCTTGTCCCCAGGTGTCTTTCAGTGGCTCTATCTTGAGCCCACCATTTTCCAGTGGCGGGTGTGAGTAGATGCCGCCCCTGAAAAGGTTGTTCCTTCCAAGGACTGTCATGGTCTGTCAGTTGGCGATAAGACAGGGACAAAACACATCTTCCAGTGTCATATGACCAGCTAAGGTTGCCAGCTGGGTGCGCTAGGCAGCCACCAACTCTGTGCTTCTCTCTCTGTCCCAGGAAGCTAAGACTTGGTTCAATATTGCGCTGTCACGTGAGGAAGCAGGTGATGCATATGAGCTGCTAGCACCATGTTTCCAGAAGGCTTTTAACTGTGCCCAGCAGGCCCAGCGGTTCCAGCTTCAGGTATAAACATTGGATCACCAAATAAATCCAGCTTCTAGCTTTTGAACTTAAGGCCTTACTTGTGACATATATCCCCAGCCCTTTTTGTATTTTCATTCTGAGGCAGAGTCTCACTAAGTTGTCCAAACTGACCTTGAACTTAGAATCCTCCTGCCTCAAGCTTATCTTTCCTTGCACTAATTGCTCTCTGTGGTCCTGTTGTTCCTGAATGGACGTCTCTGCTCCTCAGAGGCAAATCTTACAGCACCTTTATACCGTGCAACTAAAGTTGCAGCCCCGAGATGCTCCTAGCACTGAAATTAAACTGCAGAAACTGAGTATGGCAAAAGACACAGAAGAAGAGGAGGAGGAGGAAGAGGAAGAAGAAGCCAATGAGGCCCTGGAGACCAGTGAGCTGGAGCTCTCAGAGAGCGGTGAGGGCCGAATGCTGCCTCGTGTGCTGGGTGGGCTACACTTGCCTCTTCTGCCTGGGTCTGCTCTGAGATGTGTATTGAAGCCGTGTCTTCATGGAGCCTGCTGACGACTCAAAGGGGTGGAACAGCACAGTTAGGAAGGGCAACCAGCGCTTCTATGGAAGCGAGTGGAGGAGGCTGACAGTGTATATGGAACAGGAGACCTAGTAGTTAAGCTCTCTGGGGAAATTACTGGTCAGAGGCAGTCAACACTGCTGTGATACAGCGGCTGCCTGTTCTTCAGCCCCTGTGTGTAGTGGAGTAGTAAGATAAAGTGGGCGGCGGTGTTGGCGGTGTGGCGGTGGTGGCCGCGCACGCCTTTTATCCCAGCACTCGGGAGGCAGAGGCAGGCGGGTCTCTGAGTTCCAGGACAGCCAGAGCTACACAGAGTAACCCTGTCTCAAAAAACCATAAATCAACAAACAAACAAATAATCCATAACAGAAACGGGCTTTTGGTGGAGTGAGACTGGACTGGGTGTCTGGTTTGCTTTACCTGGCTACACAGCTCACAGACCCCAGAGTTCTATGTTCCTGCTTCTGGCTGCTCTGCCCTAGAGGTCAGGGGAGATAGCAGGCTACAGGCCAAGGGTCAATGGCCTTACTCTTCTAGAGGACGATGCTGACAGTCTGTCTCGGAGGCTGGAGGAAGATGAGGAGCTTCAGGGCTGTCTGGGCCGGCGGAAGGTAAACAAGGTGAGGACAGCTGCCCTACCCCCTCCCTGCTGCCCAACACCACTGCACCCGGCTATGCTCCTGCCCCTCACACTCCTGCCCACATGTCGGAGCAACTGCACTTACAGTGGAACCGGCGCAATGACATGGGAGAGACCCTGCTGCACCGAGCCTGCATTGAAGGCCAACTGCGCCGTGTCCAGGATCTTGTGAGGCAGGTGGGCCAAAATCCCTAACCAGATCATTGAGCCCTGGCTTCTTCAGGGAGCTATGGGCCCAGGCAATGTCTCCTTTATTACTTTTTTTTTTTTTTTTAAGATTTATTTATTTATTGGGTATACAACATTCTGCCTGCCTCCATGTATGCCCACACGCCAGAAGAGGGCACCAGATCTCATTACAGATGGTTGTGAGCCACCATGTGGTTGCTGGGAATTGAACTCATGACCTCTGGAAGAGCAGCCAGTGCTCTTAACCACTGAGCCATCTCTCCAGCCCCTATAACTTGTTTTTAAAAAGAGACAAGATGTGTAGCGTCCCTGCTGTGGGTGAATGGGCTGGCCAAGTCAGGACAGGAAAGGACAACAGATTTCTGGCATGCTCCCTCCTGTTCCAAGCCCTGTAGTCAGGCACTATCTGTACCAAGGTGCAGGATAGTACACGGCCTAGGAATCTATTATGGTAGTGTAGCCAGCAAGGCACTGGGAGGACCAGGGCACA
Organism: Dicrostonyx torquatus; assembly: GCA_028555095.1. Classification (NCBI taxonomy): domain Eukaryota; kingdom Metazoa; phylum Chordata; class Mammalia; order Rodentia; family Cricetidae; genus Dicrostonyx; species Dicrostonyx torquatus. Next base: position 769,719 of record JAQHUG010000425.1, on the reverse strand, counting down.
TGCTCCTCTTTTTCTTTTGTAATACCTAAAGAGGGAAACAGTTAACACCAAGGAGTAGACCTTTGAGGCCCAGGGCCAGGACCCATCCTTTCTTTGTTCCTAGGGCCACCCCCTGAATCCCCGAGACTACTGTGGCTGGACACCTCTACATGAAGCATGCAACTATGGGCATCTTGGTAAGTGGGGTCAGGCTGAGCACATGGTGGATGTGAGTCAGGAGGCAAGAGAGAATGGTTTTGGGAACTGAGTCCACGTGGTCTTGCCCCTAGAGATCGTCCGCTTCCTCCTGGACCACGGAGCAGCAGTAGATGACCCAGGGGGCCAGGGTTGTGATGGCATCACTCCCCTGCATGATGCCCTCAACTGTGGCCACTTTGAGGTAGCTGAACTGCTCATTGAGCGAGGGGCATCTGTAACTCTCCGTACCAGGAAGGTGAGCCAGGGCGTGAGCCGGGAGGGCAGGGACTGTAATGGAGTCTATTGTTGCTTTGCTCAACTGAGTGCCACACAGGGCCTCAGCCCCCTGGAGACGTTGCAGCAGTGGGTGAAGCTGTACTTCAGGGACCTTGACCTTGAGACAAGGCAGAAGGCAGCGTCCATGGAGAGGAGGCTCCAGTTGGTCTCCTCAGGCCAAGGTAAGCAGGGCCTCCCCTATCTACTTGTCTCTTGCCCTAGAGGTGGGGGTCCTCTCTCATAATCTCTTCTCTCTTCCTCAGCATCCCACAGCTCCTCTGCCCTCCAGAGCATCCCAAGTAACCATCTCTTTGATCCTGAGACCTCTCCTCCCTCCAGCCCCTGTCCAGAACTTTCCCTGTGTACCCCTAGACCTCCAGAGACTTCTCCGGCCCCTGCTAAGGTCTTTCTGGAGGAAACTGTGTCTGCCATGTCCAGACCTCGAAAGAACAGGCACAGGCCAACCAGCAGCAGTAGCAGCTCAGAGGATGAGGACAGCATGGGTCCCTGCAGGCCATCTCAGAAAAGACCGAGACCTTCCACCAAAGCACAGCAGGATGAAGCCCAGACCCCTGAGCCGTCATCCAAAAGCAGAGAGACAGCTACAGCAACTGCTTGCCGCTCTGCTTACCAAGCAGCCATCCGAGGAGTGGGTAGTGCCCAGAGCCGCCGCTTGGTACTTGGACTGCCTCGGAGCTCAGATGAGGTCCCTGCCCCCAAGGCAGCGCTCATTCCCGAGGAGGAATACCTGGCGGGGGAATGGCTGGAGTTAGATACACCCCTGAGCCGTCGAAGCAGGTCTAGTACCTCAGGGTCAGACTACGAGCGATGCTCTGTCAGGCGCCGGGCTGGTGCCAAGCAGAGTCGCCTAACATGTCTCGATGATTGGGGCACGCGGACTAAAGCAGGAGATGGCAGCCTGGCTGCAGAGCCTCCAGAGAGTCCCAGTGTGCCTAGGACCTCGGGACCCACCAGGGAAAATTGCACAGCAGGCCAGCCTTTGGTGGGTGCATAGCACCGTCTTTCCAACTTGAGAGAGGTGGGGGTAGAAAACTCTGGTTTCTGACTGTCCCCTCCCTGTGTCCTTGCCTGCTAGCTTCTGGTCCAGCCTCCTCCCATCCGGATTCGAGTTCAAATTCAGGATAACCTTTTCCTCATCCCTGTCCCACACAGGTAAGGCATACCTGTGCCCTCTCCTATTCCCAGACTTCTCTGTTGGCCATGCAGCTCTGCCTGGGCTGTCAGCTGTAGGCTACACAGCACCCTTGTGTATATATCAGGATGGGTGTGTGAGAAGGACTCCTGACTTGACACCGTGCTCCCCTGAGCCCCAGGGAGCCCTCCACAAGTTCAAGCAGGGATCCTTACATAGTCTAAGAAGGTTCTGTGGGCCTTAGAAGTGGCCAGAAGAGCAAGTAGTCGCTGGGCTACACGGATAAGAGGCTAGTTATCCGGAGGAGGGGTGGGAGGACCAGGTGAATGAGCTGGAGATGCTAAGCACCACAGTAGGACCCGGGGAATCTGAGCTCACCATGTCATTCTTCTCTATAGCAGTGACGTCCACTCTGTGGCTTGGCTAGCAGAGCAAGCTGCCCAGCGCTACTACCAAACCTGTGGGCTACTTCCAAGGCTCACCCTACGGAAGGATGGAGCACTGTTGGCTCCACAGGACCCCATCCCCGATGTGCTACAGAGTAATGACGAGGTGGGCAGCAGGGCCACGGGCACAGGCTACCCCTCTTACTTGGCTCTACAGGGCTGTTCACCAGATATACATTCTAGGTGTTGGCCGAAGTGACCTCATGGGACCTTCCCCCACTGACTGACCGCTACCGCAGGGCCTGCCAGAGCCTGGGGCAAGGTGAGGTAGCCCTGCCTAAGCAAGAAGAGCTAGACATGTAGTCCCCACTACCCTGCACATACCCATGTCTGGAGAAACCCAACTCTCCTCCAAACATTATGCCTGTTACAAATGTACGTGTCAGTGACAGGTAGGAGCAGACAGCTCTGAGATCATGGACTCTTGGAATGAGAATTTTGAAGCAACCTAAGAAACAGGGAAAGGCCAGGGAGGAGTTTGGAGAGGCTGGAGGTCACCAGGAAGCTTGTTTCCAAGACTGGACAGTGTGAGTGTGGCTGACAGATCAGAGCCCTCCAGATTGATATGCAAGCTTGTGTGGTGCTAAATCCAAGGCTTGTAGGAATGGACTCAGTATTACCTCCTGTGCCACTCGCTTTGTCTTCAGGATTCCAGGGCAGGTTCAAGCTCTGACCCTGCTGACCCTGTATCTCTCTTCTCAGGGGAGCACCAGCAAGTGCTGCAGGCCATGGAGCAGCAGAGTTCAAGCCCTTCATTTAGTGCCTGTTCCTTGGCTTTGTGCCAAGCCCAGCTCACACCCCTGCTGCGCGCCCTCAAGTTGCATACAACACTCCGGGAGCTACGCCTTGCTGGGAACCGACTAGGAGATGCCTGTGCTACTGAGCTGCTGGCTACTCTGGGCACCATACCTAACCTGGTCCTCCTTGATCTCTCTTCCAATCACTTGGGCCAGGAAGGTCTGCGCCAGCTTGTTGAAGGCTCCTCGGGCCAAACCGCTCTACAGGTAAAGACCAAGGGTACAGTGGGCCAGCACTGGCAAAGCATTAGTATTCCCACTGAGCCATTCACAGATGCTGTGGTAGAGCTGGGCAGAGCTTGGCTGTTGGATGGGACCCATACAGAGACCAGACTCTTTGTGGGGAAGTGGGCTCGTGGGTATCTGAGAACTCAGTACCCAACCCTTATCTTCTATAGAACTTGGAGGAACTGGACTTAAGTATGAATCCACTGGGAGATGGCTGTGGTCAGGCCCTGGCCTCCCTTCTGCGGGCCTGCCCCATGCTCAGCACCCTGCGCCTGCAAGCCTGTGGTTTTAGCCCCAGCTTCTTCCAGAGCCATCAGGCTGCTCTGGGTAGTGCCTTCCAAGGTAAGCTGACCAGTAAAGTGTATTTCCCTGAGCCCAGTGTTGAGAGAATTAGGACCTTGAGCAGAGGGACCCCAGGATACAAGGACCTAGCTTCTGAGGGAAGGACTAGTTCTTGTGAGCACCCCAGGCATACATGTGGGTTTAGCAGGTGCTCCAACAGAAGTTGGTTCTTAACCAGTGTTGGATGTTCTCAGGACTCATCCTGGTCCCCACATACCACATGAGTCTCAGAAAGACCATGTCTGTCCTCAAGAGTCCCTTTATACCTGTGGATTAAGCTTTCTACTTTCCTGAGGCAATTTTGTCTTGAAGCCACCTGATTCAGTGACATTATCCTGTTACAGAGGGCTGGGAACTGGGACCACCCAGAGGAACCCAGAAGAGGGAGGGGCCTGGAATTAGGTGGCCATGGCCAGAGCACTGTTCTAGCCTCCATTCACAGAACCTCATCCCCAGCAGCCCGCCATGAAAATGGGGAAACTGGGCTCAGGAGACTGGACACAAACCTTAGCTTCTCAATCTCCCAGACAAAATCCAGGAGTAGCAGTTTCTTTTTTGCTTGTTTGTTTTTCGAGACAGGGTTTCTCTATGTAATTTTGGAGCCTGTCCTGGAACTAGCTCTTGTAGACCAGGCTGGCCTCTAACTCACAGAGATCTGTCTTCCTCTGCCTCCCGAGTGCTAGGATTAAAGGTGTGTGCCACCACCACCTGGCTGGTCAGCAGTTTCTTTAAAGGCTTCACAGGACTTCTGGGGTCGGAACTCTAGGGTAGGGAGAGGGCAGTGGGTATCTGCATGGGTTGACGAAAGTTCTTGCCCTGTACAGACGCTGAGCACCTGAAGACCTTGTCCTTGTCTTACAATACGCTCGGTGCTCCTGCCCTAGCAAGGGTGCTGCAGAACTTACCAGCCCGTGCCCTCCTACATTTGGAGCTTAGCTCTGTGGCAGCCAACAAGAGCAACCTCAGTCTCATGGAGCCTGTTATCAAATACCTGACCAAGGTATGAGGTGTAGAGGGGACTGCCAAGCCAGAACACAATGTTCTGCTCATTGTAGGCCACAAACCCAAGGTGCTACAGCTGAAACCATGCAGTACTGTGCAGAATTTGAGGAAAGAAAATACCCATGGGCTCCTGGAAGCAGGATGGTGTTACTTCAGACAAGTTACAAGGGACACACCAGGCTCCTGTGATTTTGTTTAATTATTTTAACTTTATATGCATTGGTGTGAAGGTGTCAGATTCCCATAGACAGACAGTTATGAGCTGCCATGTGGGTACTGGGAATTGAACCTGGGTCCTCTGGAAGAGCAGCCAGTGGTTTTGTTTATTTGATTGATTTTTTGAGACAGGGTTTCTCTGTGTAACAGTCCTAAATATCCTGGGACTCACTTTGTAGCCCAGGCTGGCCTCCAACTCACGGAGATCCACCTGCCTCTGCCCCCCAAGTGTTGGGATCAAATAAAGGTATGCGCCACCACCACCCGGCCAGCAGCCAGTGCTCTTAACTGCTGAGCCATCTCTCCAGCCCACGCCTATGATCTGTAAAAGCCATCTATAACCTGTAGCCTGGAAGTGGTTCCTTTTCATCTCCAGACAGCTTTCTCGGGTGTGGGTCTCTGCCAGGAGGAAGGTGGCTAGGTGCCCACTAGGCATGGCCTTTTGCCCTGTACTTGTGTCTAGGAAGGCTGTGCTCTGACCCACCTGACCCTGTCTGCAAACTACCTGAGTGACAAGACTGTGAGAGAACTGAGCAGGTAACACAGCTTCCCTCAGCCACCGACTGTCCTGTGAAGGAGCCTGGGGAGATGGGTCAGGGTGTCACCTCTTTCTGACTTCCACTGTCTCTGGGGATAGCTCTGGCAGGCATACTTACCCTCCTAAGTCTCTGTCATTTGAGAACTTTTCTCTCTGGTCTATCCTTTGTTTTCCTTGGTAAAGTGTTTCTTTCCCCCATCACGCTCCTAGTGGCTCAGCTGTCTTTCAGGGCAATGTCAAGAGTTGTCCAAAGCTGGCCATCGTAGTCTTGCCTCTGACTAGTGCTATAGAAGTCCTGCCTGTGCCAAGCTAGAAGAGGATTCTGGATTCTGCTAGGCTTGGTCCCTGGCTCCGAGAGCTGTGGGTTCATCTGGGCCAGGTTTCCCTAGTAATAAAACTAGGGCTTTTCCTGGACGCTCAGCCCTTCGCTTCCCATATTATTCCAGATGCCTCCCTTGCTGCCCCTCACTTGTCTCTCTGGACCTGTCTGCCAACCCTGAGATCAGCTGTGCCAGTTTGGAGGAGCTCTTGTCTGCCCTCCAAGAGCGGCTCCAAGGCCTCAATTTCCTTGGCTTGTCAGGTAAGAGCTGGAAGCTACAGGATCTCCTACCATGTCTAATGCAGGACTCACTTTCCAGGGACCTGCCAGAGGAAGGGGCAGTCGCTGCTATTACCCAGGCTCTAGGAGGCTGTCATGGTGAAAGGCCGCTTATGGTATAACAGGGCCAGGGGTGAGAGACTGTCTCTGGTTACTCAGAATATGGCAGGAAGGAACCAGGTATGGTTCATACTTGTAATTTAGCAAGAGGGAGATTCAGGCAGACTACTTCAAACATGTCCTGAGCTACATAGTGAAGCCCCATCTCAAAAAAAATAAAAGAAGACTCTGGAGATGGTCAGTGATTAAGGGCTACTCTTCCAGAGGACACCAGTTCTCAGCACGCACATGGCAGCTCACAACCTCTGTAACTCCAGTTCCAGGGGACGTGAAGCTGCCTTCTGGCCTCTGCAGGCAGATTAATTTTACATGGTACATAGGTGGACGGGCAGATAAAACACCAGTACACACACAAACAAATATTTATTATTTATTGATCTTTTTGTAGGATGCTTTTTGTTTGTTTTTTCAAAGTAGAGTTTCTGTGTAGCCTTGGCTGTCCTGGAACTCACTCTGTAGATCAGACTGGCCTCAAACTCAGAGATTTGCTAGCCAGGCAGTGGTGGCGCACACCTTTAATCCCAGCACTTGGGAGGCAGAGGTAGGTGAATCTTTGTGAGTTTGAGGCCAGCCTTGTCTACAAGAGCTATTTCGAGGATAGGCTCCAAAGCTATAGAGAAGCCCTGTCTCGAAAAACAAAAAGAACAAAAAAAAGAAAGAAAAACCAAAAACCTTAACAAAACAATAAAAAAGCATTAAGGACTCGGACTGGGACTAGAGAGATGACTCAGTGGTTAAGAGCACCCACATGGCAGCTCACAACTGTAACTCCAGTTCCTGGGAATCTGACACCTTCACACCAATGAACATAAAATAAAGTTAAATAATTTTTTTTTAAAAAATCATTGAGGCCGGGCAGTGGTGGTGCACGTCTTTAATCCCAGCACTCGGGAGGCAGAGGCAGGCGGATCTCTGTGAGTTCGAGGCCAGCCTGTCTACAAGAGCTATTTCGAGGATAGGCTCCAAAGCTATAGAGAAGCCCTGTCTCGAAAAACAAAAAGAACAAAAAAAAGAAAGAAAAACCAAAAACCTTAACAAAACAATAAAAAAGCATTAAGGACTTGGACTGGGACTAGAGAGATGACTCAGTGGTTAAGAGCACCCACATGGCAGCTCACAACTGTAACTCCAGTTCCTGGGAATCTGACACCTTCACACCAATGAACATAAAATAAAGTTAAATAATTTTTTTTTAAAAAATCATTGAGGCCGGGCAGTGGTGGTGCACGTCTTTAATCCCAGCACTCGGGAGGCAGAGGCAGGCGGATCTCTGTGAGTTCAAAGCCGGCCTGGTCTACAAGAGCTAGTTCCAGGACAGGCTCCAAAGCCACAGAGAAACCCTGTCTCAAAAAAACAAAAAAAAAAAAACTTGTTTGCATTTTTTAAAAGATCTATTTATTTTATATACAGTGTTCTGCCTACAGGTATGCCTGCAGGCCAGAAGAGAGCATCAGGTCTCATTATAGATGGTTGTGAGCCACCAAGTGGTTGCTGGGAATTGAACTCAAGACCTCTGGAAGAGCAGCCAGTGCTCTTAACCTCTGAGCTGTCTCCCAAGCCTTGTTTGCATTTATTTTTAAGAGCTTTTTAGAAATAAATAAATAAATAAATTTACTTGCTTTGTGCAAGACATAGTGGTGTGTATCATTAATCTGGCACACACCATTAATTTAGACTAGCTGACAGCTAGGGCTACACAAAAACGCTGTCTCAAAAGAAAAAGATTTGCTCATTTTTCTTTTGTTTGTATGGGTGTTTTGCTGTATGTATGTATGTGCACCATGTGCATGTCTGGTAACCCTAGAATTGGATTTATAATCATGGGGTCAAGGAACCCAACCAAGAGCTTCTGCAAAAGCAGTCCATACTCTTTTGTTTTGTTTTTGTTTTTTTCCAAGACAGGGTTTCTCTGTAGCTTTGGAGCCTGTCCTGGAACTAGCTCTGTAGACCAGGCTGGCCTCAAACTCACAGAGATCCGCCTGCCTCTGCCTCCCGAGTGCTGGGATTAAAGGCGTGCGCCACCACCGCCCAATTTGTGTTTATTTTATGCTGAATTTACTCTTGTGTTATAAATTTCTGTTTCTTTAGTCTTTTTGTGGGTTATGTTTTCTTCTGCACAACCTTCTGACTTTTCAGTGAGAATCATTTCATTGAGGCAGGGGGATCTCAGGTATGGATTAATCCACCATGAAGTCTTTAACATCTTAGCTGCTTTGTTACTAGAAAATCTACATCCAAACCTTTAAATTCAAGGTGTTCGATGCCTGGCAAACATTTCCCAACTGCACCATTAGACCTCTGAAATGTCACACACTTGCTTTTTTGTTTTGTTTTTTGTTTTTTTTTTAAGATTTATTTATTATGTATACAGTGCTGTCTGCATTTATGCTTGCAGGCCAGAAGAGGGCACCAGATCTCCTTACAGATGGGTGTGAACTACCATGTGGTTGCTGGGAATTGAACTCAGGACTTCTGAAAAGCAGCCAGTGCTCTTAATTGCTGAATCATCTTTCCGGCCCACTTTAAAAAATACATCGGCTTTTTTAAAAAGTGGCATCTTCCAGATACTTGGGTGACTTTCCAGATAGGCCTGCATACTCTTGACAGCCTAGGCAGTTTCACAGGTGTTCTGAAAGTGAACAGGAAGATTAGAACCTCTTGATTTGCGTGATAATACAGGGCTTTCTGGGTCAGGAGAATAGCAAGCCAGTGTCAAGTACAGGAAGTTATTTCCTCATTCCTGTGGGCAGGAAGCTACCACTCCACTAAAGGACTCTCTTTCCTCCTTCCTGGTAGGAGGGGTTACTCATACCCTCCCTACTGGTAAATGAGTTAGAGCTGTACCTGGTGGACTGGCCAGGCACTGCCTTGCTCAGCTGAAATTTGATAAAACCTGAGCATCTTCCTCCCCGCTTCCTACACACTGGTATTTCTGGCACCTGTGCCATTTCCTACAGCTCCCTGATACCCTGAGCCTACTGGTATCTCAGGCCTAATGATCGAGTCCTGGCATTCAGTAGCCTCTAGAGATCCTTGGGCCCACAATATACAGGTTTCAAAGCCTTGTTGAGTACATTTTACGTTGGGGCAAGCCAAAATGTAGGCTCTGAGGTACGGCATGAGCACCACGCCTCCCGTGTGTGAGGTGGAAAAGCCTGCCTGCAAGTTAAACCTACCTCCCCCTGCTCCCACAGGCTGCTCCATCCAGGGGCCTCTGAGCTCCGACCTCTGGGACAAGATCTTCGTGCAGTTGCAGGAGCTGCAGTTGTGCAGCAGACACCTGAGCACAAGGGACCGAGAAGCCCTGGGTGGGAGACTGCCGGCTGGCGCCTGCTCACTGGACCAAGGTCCCAAGCTCTTCTTTAAATGCTTCTGACCCTGGCCCTGTCGTTTCTGCGACCCACCCCCAAAAAAGAAACTTAATAAACTAAGCGCCTGTCCCCTTTGTGTGTTTGTCTGGGAAAGGGGTGGGCGATGTGACTTAAATCCTTGACAGGCGCTGCTGCCCCAGAGCGCAAGCTCAGGCACAGAGGACGAGCGCCGACCCACTGATCGGGCTTGCTCTGTGCGTAGGCTTAAGTTGGGAGAATGAGCGCCGAGCTGCCGATTGGGCTTCCCGGCAGGCGGAAAAACCGAGCTCCGAACTGCTGTCGCCATCTCCGGGACTCCAAACGCCCCAGGTACGCGGCAGTTATGGCTGGGTCCCGCAGCATATGAGCCCTTTGGGCTAAGAGGGCCGATCACGTCTCCTTTGGGTTCAGCGGCCCTTGCCGCGCGCGGTCCGTGTCTCAGTAGTCGGTGGGCGCTGTCAGGTGGCATTACTGGCTAGTAGCTCAGGTTCCCCTGGCTGTGAGGGTCCTCACCTTTCTCCGGGGACTCCGCAGGCTGTTCCTAGCTCCTGCGACCTCAGTAGCTCAGCCTCCTCATCGGGCCACTCGATCTCAGTTTGCCTACCTTCCTTGAAGGTTTGTTTTCGCCCCATTTCAAATCCTGAGGCGGGTTTTAACTGGTTAAGCCACTGACCTCAACTTCCTTATTAGATAGGACCTTCCCTGGGCCCTGCTTCCACCCGTTCTAGACAGCATCAACCAACAAGCTTGCCTTGGTTCATTCCTCCAGTAGCTCCCACAGAATTAGGGTGAAACCCTCCTCCACTCACACTCCCCAGAGCCCTAGACATCTAGTTCTTCCAATTTCCATTGAAAGGTGTTGCAACACTGGGCCCTTCCCCCAAGCTCAAGATGCTATCCCAATTCTTCCATCAGCTACTCTTCCCTACCTTAACCAAGCTTCCAGGAAGGACTCTCCTGGCTACCCCATGACAGTCCATAGCATCTTGTGTTCCTATAGAGAGCAGAAAAGTTATTCACAAAGCTCTGACACCCACCCCACCCTCGCGCAGAGCCCTGTTCTTGAGGTGTCAGGGACCCCTTGAGTTAGTGTTGGCTTTGCTTTCCAGGTCTCTGTGCTGTAGCTGCCAGGGCCTGCAGGATGTTTCACGGAATCCCAGCTACTCCTGGCGTTGGAGGTGAGTGTAGCCTAAGCTGGAAGAAAATGGAGGAGCCCAGGCTTCCCTGCTGAAGGGACTGTTGGGGAAGAACCACACTGCCACCTCCATTCCATATTCATAGGCCTTGGGGAGTGGCAAGTGCCAGAGCCATTTATGGTGGATTCTGAATGGCCCAGCAGTACCCTGCTGGGTAGAGACAATGAACTGCAATATGGTCAGAACCTCTGGCATCCTGAGCATCTGTGGGTTTCCAACCCTAGGCTGTGAAGCATGTGGCAGACTTTTATTTGTACCATATAATAGTTCTATCAATAAAATATGATCACCTTGCAGTGGGTGGAGAGCTAAACCCAGCAGTCTGTAGGCTCTTAGAGGCAATGCTAGTAGGTGAGGCTAGAACCCCTATTCTGTAACTCCCTCTGAGCTCTTTGGTACATGGCACGGGAGACTTTCTCAGGGAAGTAGCTGAGATGGGACAGCCCCGGGGTCATCTTGTGATCACCTGTCAGCTCCTGCCTGCTCTGTTGCAGCCCCTGGGAACAAGCCGGAGCTGTACGAGGTAAGTAGTAGATATTTAACTGGCCACAGCCACTACAAACACTATGTGACAGTTGCTGGTTCCGTAACCACCTACTGATGCTGGCTGTCTTGCCCACTTTCCCAACAGGAAGTAAAGCTGTACAAGAATGCTCGGGAGCGGGAGAAGTAAGTCAAATATCTGAGCTGCCCCCAGCACACACGCATGTGCCCATCCAGCCGGCCTCCGTGCCAGGCCCAGCAGTCTCCCAAAGCTACCACCACACCAGTGGTTAGGGAGGAAATGGGGTCAGGCTAGGGAGACAGTTCCTGAGGATTATCTACCAGGAATGGAGTGAGGGGTGGGCTGTATTGTGCCATAGCTACAGAACAGCAGTTGGCTGCCCTGGGTTCCAGATGCCGAGGCTTCCCTGCCTCGGAGCTGTGCCCTGACAGATGGCTTTGTGTTAGGTATGACAACATGGCGGAGCTGTTTGCAGTGGTGAAGACCATGCAGGCCCTGGAGAAAGCGTACATCAAGGATTGCGTCACCCCTAATGAGTGAGCAAGCCTGTGGCCACCAATTCTCAGAAACATGTTTCTCCCTTCTGTGACGCTCATGCTACTAATAGGCAGCATACATGTAGGTCCGGGGCTTAAACTATGGGGTAATCCTGGTAGCTACCAGCTTCAGGACCATGTCAGCCAGGGACATTATGTAAGGGTGAGTATGGTTCTGACCTCGGGAGGTGAGCTGCTGCCTGGGGACAGCATAGTCTAAGATACCACTATCCAGCCTAGGTAGACAGCATGGGTGCTGGCACTTTGTTCAGAGATGACAAGCCAGCGTGGCTGGACCAGGAGCTGCCCGGTGGTAAGGGATGTCTGACACCTCGGTCTGGGGTGAATAGAGTAGACATCTGGGCTCTTGTGCTGAGTTCCTGGTCAGCCCACAGATTCCTTGTGATAGTTATGGCATACCTCCCTGTTCTTGTCCAGAACTCTCTTCCTGTACAGACCCATTAGGAAGTCTTTGGCCCTTCTGGCCCTACCATGAAAGCTGCTGTATCTAGACTTGCTGAGGGGGAGCACAATGAGCCAAGCTAGACTGCTCTCAGCCCCCAGCAGCAACTGGTCCTCTCCCTAGATACACTGCAGCATGCTCCAGGCTCCTGGTCCAGTACAAAGCTGCCTTTCGACAGGTTCAAGGTTCAGAGATCAGCTCCATTGATGAATTTTGCCGGAAGTTCAGAGTGAGTGAACCGGTCCTTCCCTCCTTCCTGCAGGAAAGGTGTGGTGGGATGTGGGGATAATACCCTTGCCTCCTGGAGGCCCAGTTATGCCCTGAGACCATGTCCGTGCCCCTTAGCTGGACTGCCCACTTGCCATGGAAAGGATCAAGGAGGACCGACCCATCACTATCAAGGACGACAAGGGCAATCTCAACCGCTGCATCGCAGATGTGGTTTCGGTGTGTCCCACAGCTCCTGGGAGGGCCCCGTGGGGACTAGGGGGAAGGAATTACCAGCCTGGGTCAGCCATGAGTGTGTATTTGTGGAGTTCTTGGTGTTAAGCAGTAACCTGGGAGGAATCACCACAGCTGTGGCTGAGGAGAGAAGCATCCGTAGAGCCTGAGTCCCCCATGACTGAGTTCCGTACTGTGAAGGGAAACATACACATGATCTACTCTGGCAGGGCCATGGATGAAGGGGTCGTGTAGGAGTGTACCCCAGATTCTCACACTACTCTCATATTTGTGATCCCCAGTGTGTGTAGACCCAGAAGGTCAGTAACATAGGCAGGTCTTCAGTGGAATCCTCAGGCAGAAAGGAACTGCTAGTATACAGTGTGGAGAGGAAGATGGATGGGAATGTGGCCCACGTGATGGGTCTGTAGGCTGCAAAGGGTCTCTGCACCCCTACTGAATGGGATGCCTAATGCATGTGTTCCCAGCTCTTCATAACCATCATGGACAAGCTGCGTCTGGAGATCCGCGCCATGGATGAGGTGCAGGAGTCGGGCAGGGAACCTGGGCCTGGATGGAGGGGAATAGAGCAAGGTAGGTAGGGTCTCAGCCTGGCCCTTGTATCTGTAGATTCAGCCGGACCTACGGGAGCTAATGGAGACCATGCACCGAATGAGCCACCTGCCTCCAGACTTTGAGGGTCGCCAAACAGTCAGCCAATGGTGAGTGGTTTTCCTGAGCAGGTGGAACCCCGTGGTGACATCATAGTCCTACTGCTCATACACACTTGTGCCTGTGTCCCTAGGCTGCAGACCCTGAGTGGTATGTCGGCATCTGATGAGCTGGATGACTCCCAGGTTCGCCAGATGCTCTTCGATCTGGAGTCAGCGTACAATGCCTTTAACCGCTTCCTACATGCCTGAGCCTCATCCAGGCCAGAATAAGACTGATGGAGATGTACTGCCCCAGTTCCCAAGTATCTATGAGACTGATGGAGATGTACCGCCCCAGTTCCCCAGTATCTACGCCTGTCCTAGATGTCTATATTGTCAGCAGGTTATCCCCAATAAAGATCTGTCTGACCTTTCTGCTATGGGCAGCTATGCTGAGCCCACTCTGTGTGATCTATCTAACTTGACCTTATAGCAGAGCCCTGCCTCCTTGGGGTGCAGAGCCCCTGAAGCCACTGCTCCTAAACCAGCAAGGTATCCTGGCCCTGTTGCTCATCCCACACTTAGAGCTGCCTTCATAGGAGATACTAGCTGGGCAAAAATAGGGGCAAGGTAAGTCCTTGCAGCTCCTGGAGTGGAGAATATATAGACTGGCCACTGGACCAGATGTGGATAGAATCTGGCACAGGTAGAGAACTCCACTGTGCTATGCTGACTAAGACACTATGACCCTGCCAAGTAACATTTAGTCCTCCAAGGTCCACTGTGGTGGCATGTGTTGTCAGAATAAGGAGCCCCATCACTTTTGAGTGTGTTTTGTTTGTTTGTTTTGGTTTTTTGAAACAGGGTTTCTCTGTAGCTTTGGAGCCTGTCCTGGAACTAGCTCTTGTAGACCAGGCTGGCCTTGAACATCCACCTGCCTCTGCCTCCCAAGTGCTGGGATTAAAGGCGTGCACCACCACTGCCCAGCGAGTATGTTTGTTTTGTTTTGTTTTGTTTTTTAATTGATGTTCTTTTGTTGTTGTTGTTGGTTGGTTGGAGTTTTTGCTTGTTTGTTTGTTTGTTTTTTGAGACAGGATTTCTCTCTGACAGGGTTCCAATCCTGGCTGACCTGGAACTCTCTTTGTAGATCAGGCTGGCCTCAGACCTCAGAAAGATCCACCCGCTTCTGCCTCCCAAGTGCTGGGATTAAAGACATGTGCCACCACCACCCCAGCTACTTCGGTTGTTTTCTGAGACAAGGTCTCACTATGTAGTCTGGCTAGACAGGAACTTCTTGTATAGATCAGACTGTCTTCCAACTCACAGAGATCCTCCTGCCTCTGCTCTGTCTCCTGAGTCTTAGGATTAAAGGTGTATATCACAACGCCTGGCCTTTTCAGGTTTTTTGAGACATGCTTTTGCTTTGACATAGGTACTTGAATTTAAGATAATCCTCCTGCCTCAACCTCCTCAGTGCTGAGACTGCTGGTGTTTGCCATCAATGCCAACGTTATGGCAGGGTTTAATTGAACCACTTGTCTTCAGTGACTAGTCAGATTGCCCCCCAACACACACATACCGTTTTTAGTGCTAAGGATTAAACCTAAGGCCTTGTGCATGTCACTAGGCAAATGCTTTACCACTAAGTTACATTCACTGCTCTTAGGTTTTGGGGTGTTTGGTTTTTTTTTAGTTTTTAGTCTTATGAATGAGTATTTTGCCTGCATATGTGTCTGTGCACCACATGCATGACTGATGCCATAGGGGCACAGAAGGCTTTAGATCCCCTGGAACTAGAGTGAGAGGTGGTTATAAGCTACTGTGTCGGTGCTCAGAACCCGGGTACTCTGGAAGAAGAGTCCTTCTAACTGCTGAGCCGCTTCTTCAGCCCTTCTTTGTTGTTTTGTTTTGTTTGAGATGGCTCATTATGTGGCCCACACTGGCCTCAGCTACAGTTCTGACTCTGCTTCCCTGGTGCTGGAATAACAGGTGTGTGCCACCATGCCCAGATCAGGCCTGCTCCAACCCACTTCACTTTTGTTGTTTTGGTTTTTTGGCCAAAACAGGGTTTCTCTGTATAGCCCTGGCTGTCCTGAAACTCAGAGATCTGCCTGCCTCTGCCTCCCCAGTGCTGGGAGTACAGTGGGCTACTTTCATTGTTTTTGAGACAGGATCTCACTTTGCAGCCCTGGCTGGCCTGGAATTCATGTAGACCAGGCTTGCTTCCAACCCAAAGAGATCTGCCTGCCTCTGCCTCCCCAGTGCTGGGATTAGGGGAATGTACTGTGAAGGCTGGACTTCACTTCTATATTATATGTAGCTGCTGAGGCTTGCAATGGTCACAGGGAATTGATAGTAAAGTAGAATTGTTTTGCTCTATTTTAATTTTTACTGTGATAAAATATAGAAGTTGCCACTGTAGTCATTTCGGTCAGTGGCATTAAAGGTCACGCACACTGTGGTCATCTCTACAGCGTCATCTCCCTTTGTGTGCAGTCACACCAGTTCCCAGGTGCTGACCTCACCACTTGCTCTTTATTTGCCTGAGGGAGCAATTGCTACAGCGTACAATATAGAGCCTGAGAGGACAACTCTTAGGAATGTGAGTCCTAAGGGTAGTTCATCAGGCTTGGGGACAAGTGCCTTTACCCAGTGAGCCATCTCACCTACCCCAGACATTGGTTTATAATACCTTCTTTTTTTTAAAAAATTTTGTTTGTTTTTGTTTTTTTGTTTTTTGAGACAGGGTTTCTCTGTGGCCTTTGGAGCCTGTCCTGGAACTAGCTCTTGTAGACCAGGCTGGTCTCAAACTCACAGAGATCCGCCTGCCTCTGCCTCCCAAGTGCTGGGATTAAAGGCGTGCGCCACCACCGCCCAGCCCTAAAATTTATTTATTTTGTATACAGTGTTCTGTCTGCATGCATGCCTGCAGGACAGAAGAAGAAACCAGATCTCATTGTGGATGGTTGTTAGCCACCATACGGTTGCTGGGAATTGAACTCAGGACCTCTGGAAAAGCAGCCAGTGTTCTTAATGGCTAAGCCATCTCTCCAGCCCAGTTTATATGCCTTCTCAAACAACTGTGGCATTGGCAGTGGGCTTGCTGGAAATGATACAGCGGGTGAAGGCCATGACAGAATACATCATACAGACAGGAGGGGAAGGGAGGGAGGAAAGAGAGAGAAGGGGAGGAGAAAAGGGGGAGAGAGAGTGTGTGCCAGAGAAGAGAGTGGGTGGAGCTTGTCTCTCCAGCCCCTGTGACAGATGGTTTTGCACAATGAAAAGTATCTTTTTAAGTCTATAGTTAGAATGCCACCAAAGGGAATTTAATTTTTTTTTTTTTGTTATTTGGGCTTTTTGTTTTGTTTTGTTTTGTTTTCAAGACAGGGTTTCTCTGTAGCTTTTGGAGCCTGCCCTGGAACTACTAGCTCTTGTAGACCAGGCTGGCTTCGAACTCACAGAGATCTGCCTGCCTCTGCCTCCCGAGTGCTAGGATTAAAGGTGTGCACCACCACTGCCCAGTGAGAATTTAGAATCTTGATCATGGGCTGGAGAGATGGCTCAGAGGAGCACTGGCTGCTCTTCCAGAGGTTCTGAGTTCAATTCCCAGCAACCACATGGTAATTCACAACCATCTGTAATGTGATCTGGTGCCCTCTTCTGGTCTGCAGGTAGAGCACTGTATACTAATAAATAAATCTTAAAAAAGAAAAAAAAAGTTTAAAAAAAATAAAATCTTGATTCTTGCAGTTATGTTAGTGGCAGTACTCTGCCAGAGCTAGATTAATGGCTTATCAGAATTTTATTAATTAATGTTGAGACTATGGACTCTTGGAGTCCTACAATAACAGCAGCATAATGCAAGAGAGAACTCTGGAACATGTCTAATTCTTTTAAATGGCTCAGATCACCTGCCTTTATCATCACGTAAGTCTTTTGTCCTCAGACCTAATAACTCCTTAATAACTTCTATTAACCTAATAACGCCTTCTATTTAAACATGGTCATACGTTATGCTGAAGTCTGCTTTGTGAGGTTGTCCCTATTAAACTGGCAAACCTCCCAGCCGTCAAACTGCATCAGGATAAAATTTTACCTGAGTTATTGATTTAAAAATGACATAGAACTTACTGGATTGGCTATGCAGACAGTCACCCCAGGGTCAGTCATGGTCATTAAGACCTTAAGGCTGGCCGGGTGGTGGTGGCGCACGCCTTTAATCCCAGCACTCAGGAGGCAGAGGCAGGCGGACCTTTGTGAGTTCAAGACCAGCCTGGTCTACAAGAGCTAGTTCCAGTGCAGGCTCCAAAGCCACAGAGAAACCCTGTCTCGAAAAACAAAAACAAACAAACAAACAAACAAAAAGACCTTAAGGCTGGCAGCCTGGGGCCTGACAGGCTTCAGAAGATTCTGTGGATTAGGAGTTTGTAGGATTCCTCAGTGTCCTGCTGTCCATGGTCTGAAGAGACTTGCAGCAGTTTAGATGAAAGGCAGTGGTTAGTGCTTTTGCTTGAAGCAAGTTACAGATGAATGTTCTTTTGTGCCCCATTCATCTTCTCTGGAGGAAGCAGGGGTTGCTGCAGGAGCCAACCTGTCTGCTACAGAAGCCTTTTTAATTAAATATTTAAATGCCCTATTCTCCAGATCTCTGAGCATTTGAGAAAAAATTTTTGCAATAGAAACTTAACAGTAAAAACTGACACTAGGGAAGAACAGCTTACAGAAAAGGCTGTAGGTTTTAAAGCAGAGTTCAATCACATAGATAGTATGTTGTAACAGATCTAACCACATATTTATCACTTGAAAGTACATACCAATTTAAAACATTTGAGACTTATTGCTTCCTTAGTTTAGAAGAAAATGCAACGAACAGAGTTCATTAGTATTAAGAGACCACTATGGCTGTTTTAAGCACTTTTCTAAATTGTAGCTGAATGTACACATACAGCAGCTGAATTTAAGTTGCCAACACACACACACAGAGGTAAAGTTAGTTTAAAAGTCATATGACTAGTGATGGTGAGGAGGCTTGGCTTTTCCACTTCTGATTCCCACGTTAAGAGAGCTGTGACAGGTGGGTAGGATTCCTGTGTAATAAAAGCCTCAGCCATGCCACGGTGGCAGGGAAGGGACATGGACAGATGGATGGATGGGACACATGGACAACAATGACACGGGTGCATGAGGCTTGGCTGTACTGGCCTTCCAGGATTCAGGCAATTTTCCCCTTTGAAGGAGAAACCTAGGGGAGCCTGGACTGCCAAGCCTACACTAAGATTTCTCCCTAGAGGCTGACAGTGCTTGAACAGTGAGCAGCCAATCTGCAGGGGAATGAAACCAGCCCAGGCTCAGCACCCAGCAGTGGAAACAGAAAAGCCAGTTTGGTTATATGACATCTTCAGAGCTACATGTTGGAATGTTCTTTTCATTGTCTTTATCCTGGCTCTCCCAGATCCCAAGCATAGTTCCTCTGTAGAATGAGAATTGGAAGCCACGTTGTAGGGATCCTAGCCATAAGAATCATTGGCGTGAGTGTGTGTGTGTTTGTGTGTGTGTTAGGAGCAATTGACTCCTGAGCTCAGGACACCCAGCTAGATCTTCTTCCCCACCCTGCCCTATCTTCCAGAATACTAGGGGACAGAGTCCTTTAGGCATTAGGCTACCAGCTCCACACCCCAACCACACCCCAGAGAGCTAGGGTCCGGAGTGGTGTGAATCTAGGTGGAAGAGGGTTACCCACAGTCCCCTTCCAGAAGGCCAGAATGCCTTGAGACCAGGGGATTGTCAGCTCCCTGGAGACCTAACCCTTCCTCCAGCCTGCTACCTGGGGATAAAGATAAGGCTCTGGGGTCAAAGGCTAGAGGGATCGATCAGGGAGGGTCAGAGCTGGGAACCCCAGTCCTATCCCAGTCTTCCTGTGCTTAGGCCTAGAGCTCACAACAGGGCCTCAACCTCCTCCTGACCCCAAAGACTGGCCAGGTGTTGGCTAGGACCAAGGTCACATCTTCTCTTCCTGTTTGTCTGGGTTGGGGCTTTAGCCATTTCCTGGGGATTTTCCCCCTAAGGGCTGGAGGTGGGGAATGTGACTCAGCAAGTCCTTTCATCGGATATCTCCCATTACAGCCCATGCTGGGCCCAGAGGCCACAGCCCAGAATCCGGGAACACCACTCCCACCCCCACTCAGGCCACAAGATTTGGGATTTATCTAAGCTGCTTGAGCTGAGAGGCAGCTGAGGAAGGGTGGAGGTAGGCCTAAGGGCTCTCCTGAAAATGTTAAATAGAACACCCATGTTTGACTTGGTAACGGCTATGCAGCTCTGCCCCTGGTCTCCTAGCTTGAGCTCCATAGGCAAGGCCATAGGAGCGGGTGACCTAGGCTCTTCAGGGAGCAGAGAAGGCTCTGCGTGGCAGTTCTGGGTGTGACAGGCAGGAGAGGGGATGCTCAGGCCACCCACCCAAGGAAAGGGACCCAGCTCTGCTCCAGCCCCAGGAGGCAGCAGCTCCTTGCCCCCATGGCTTTCGGGGAGGATCTGCCACTGGAATGGTTAACCCGACAGCCAATCACAGGGCCGTGCAGGAAATACCTGGGAGAGGTCCTGGTGCTAGGGCAAGTTGAGCCCAGCCCCAGTCTGGTCTCAGGCAGCCCCAGCCGTTTACAACCAGCCCAGACGCCAGCGGTCTTCACCCAGCACCACAGCAAGGAGTACTTTGGGGGCCTGAGGCATGGTGTTTCCAGCCCGGCTCACACAGGGGCTCCTGTTGGCCATGCTGCTGGTCATGGCACCAGCGGTCCAGCCCAATAGCCTGCTAAGCCTGCTCATCTCCGGCCAGGACGCTCTGGATCGGCAGCAACTGGACCGCCTGTTAAATACGCTGGCGGACCGTGTGCACTGCACCAACGGGCCGTGTGGAAAGGTAACAGCCCCACCCGACGGGTCCCCCAGCACCGGCCCCTTCCTGCCCGCTCCACCCTGTGGCAGGCAGCAAAGGGACCTGGGCAAACTCCAGGAGGCGGGTCTGGAAGCTGGTGTCTGAGCCTACTTGCAGGCTGGAGCTGAGCCTCCTCTCCTCAACTGGGGGCTTATACAGGCCTGGCCTCCCTCTTGGGACACACAGTTTCCTGTGGTGACTTCAGGACCACCCACCCTCACCTCTTCAGGAGGGAGAGTAACTGCTGGGGACTCCCCTGTGTAAGCAAACCATGCAAGGGGCAGAACAGGACATAAGATAGCTGGTAGAATCCATTCCTCGCCTGTGCCTTGTGGACCCAATTCAACACAAATCCTGTTTATCTGTCTGCCCATAGTGCCTGTCTGCAGAGGAGGTCCTGACCCTAGGCAAACCTGACAAGCCAGGGCTTGCCCCAG
Source organism: Dicrostonyx torquatus (assembly GCA_028555095.1). Classification (NCBI taxonomy): domain Eukaryota; kingdom Metazoa; phylum Chordata; class Mammalia; order Rodentia; family Cricetidae; genus Dicrostonyx; species Dicrostonyx torquatus. The sequence continues at coordinate 749,314 of JAQHUG010000425.1, read as the reverse complement.
AATCAGTCCTGGAGTCCAGATACATTAGCCGCCTTAGTGCTGCCGCTGCCCTCTACCTTAACAACCCAGAGGAAACATGTAAGGACATCCAAGATGGCCTCTTGGCCTCCCACGTGGACCATTACCTGACCCTACTGGAGAGTCCAGAGGCCATGACCTTGGGTCTGAGCCAGCTACTGCAGAAGATTGAGGCCCCTGCTGCCAGCCAACCCACTAGGGAGGAGGTGAGGGCTCAGGGGTTTGCTGGGGGTAATGAGAAGGACCCACGTGTCATGGAAGGGAGGCTGCTTCTGCAGGGGAAATAGCTCATGTGAAGCCCTTGGAGTCTGACTTACTACTTGGGAAGCTGGAGTGTATTGGGCATGAGAATTGGGTGTTCGCTGTTGAGTGGAATAGAAACGTCAGGAGTCTGGGACACCCTTTGGGGACGTGGTGGTCAGGAAAGCTCTGGAAAGAGGAGGTCAAAGGCCAGAGTGAAGGCTGAAACTAGCTGGGACAGGGCTAGGCGGTGGTACAAGGAGGGGCTGTGGCTGGTTGATGTCTGAGAAGTAACCCGAAGAGTCTGGGCGTGATGGATGACTCGTCCAGGGGCCTGTGCTAGAATGGATCCAGAAGTTGACCCTGAAGGCAGAGCTGAGGCCACTCTCTTCTCCAGCCCTGTGTAGATGTTCCCCAACTGCTGGAGGAGGCTGAGGAAGCAGGAGCTTCCAGAAGCCCCGGCCTGGTCCTGACTGCTTTGCTGGACCATGTCATTAATGGGTCCTGCTTCCAAGGCCTGCCTAGCCCTCAATACTTTGTGGACTTTGTGTTCCGGCAGCACAATAGCGAGGCTCCCAATATCACGCTGGCTGGTGAGGCCTAGGCTGAGATTCTCAGCCTCTACTCCTGGGGGAGGGGACAAGGCTGGCTCCCACAGACTATGCACTGACTGTTCTTCCTGCCAGAACTGGAGGCTTTGATGCATCTCCTTGGGGTGGGTGGAGAGGACCACAGTGACCATGATGACCACAGTCATCTGGACAGGGAAGCGAACCACCAAGACTCTGAGCCTCTCGCTACCCACAACAGCTCCAGCATTTGGGACACGGTGAGCCACTCTTTCTGTTCTGGAGAAAGATGGGTTTCCACACGTCTGCCGAGGCACCTGACCCCCGTCCTTCTCCCCTTGCCCCCAGATGTGCCTGAGTGCCAAAGATGTGATGGCTGTATATGGGCTGTCTGAAGAGGCTGGGGTGAGCCCTCAGGCCTGGGCACAGCTCAGCCCTGCCTTGGTCCAGCAGCAGCTAAGTGGGGCCTGCAGCTCCTACTCCACCGTCCAAATTCAGGATCAGCTCAGCCAAACAGAGAGTGAGTGTCTACCCTAAGGTGTGCCTGGCTGGCCCAGTCCCTGAGTGCTGGCCTCATGCCATTGGTCTCCATGGGGGAGCGGGCACTGAGGAAGGAGAAACCAGTAAGGGAGGGAAGGATACTGGATTTGGGGGCAAGAGGGCCAGTGTAAACGGACACCTGCCCCCCACCTGACAGCCCACAGGCCTGTTGAGCACCTGCTCACTCCTGGGCTGGACTTGGGTGACTCTTGAGGAAGCTGGGGGCTTTCAGTGTAGTTTCACCCACAGGGTATCTGTATGGCTCTCTGGCTACACTGATCATCTGCCTCTGCGCTGTGTTTGGCCTTCTGCTCCTGACTTGTACCAAATGCAGCATGGCCACGCACTACATCATGCAGACCTTCCTAAGCTTGGCTGTGGGTGCACTCACCGGCGATGCCCTTCTGCATCTGACGCCCAAGGTCAGCCCTCATTCAAGGGGATCCTCACCCCCCTTCCTGCCTTTTCCTAGTCCCAGACCCTCGTGGCCCGTTAGTCCCCAGTCAGTAGTCCCTTCCTCTCCAGGTGCTGGGACTGCACACACACAGTGGGGAAGACCACTCCCATGAGGAGGTGGGCGTTGGTGCACAGGCCACCTGGCGCCTGCTGGCTGTACTCGGAGGCCTCTACATCTTCTTCCTGTTTGAGAGCTTCTTCAACCTCCTGTTGCCCAGGGACCAGGTCAGGCTCTGGAGAAGCAGGAGGTGGGGTGGGTAAGGGCTTGACAGGCTCTGAACAGTTTTTCCATAGGATCCTGAGAAGGATGGGCCTTTCAGCCACGGTGGACACAGCCATGGAGTGTCGATGCAGCTGGCACCCAGCGACCTCCTGCAGTCCAAACAGCCCCACGAGAGCTCCCGCTCAGACTTGGTAAGTGGCAATCGCATCCTACCCTACATGGAACCCTTTAGTTATCTACTTGAGCCCTGGTTCATTCTTGCTCTCCCCAGGTAACAGAGGAGAGCCCAGAACTACTGAACCCAGAGTGCCAGAAACTGAAATCAGGTGAGCCCTGAGGGAGAGCCTGGAGGGCTGTGGATCTGGGGTTTGCCCTTAGGCAGAACTGCAGGACCTGGCCTACAGGACCCATACCTGACACCTGACCTGCCTTGCCCACAGAACTGAGGATGCTGCCCTATCTGATCACGCTGGGCGACGCGGTGCACAACTTTGCTGATGGGCTTGCTGTGGGCGCAGCCTTTGCATCCTCGTGGAAGACTGGGCTGGCTACTTCTTTGGCAGTGTTCTGCCATGAGCTGCCCCACGAACTGGGTGAGCGGTGGGGTGTGGCTCGAATGGGCGGGGCTTAGTCGGAGTGATCTATTCTAGAGTTGAGCAGGACCATCCTTAGAAGAAACAAAGCTTCTCAAGGGAGCTCCGTTCATAGGTGGGCGTGGCTAGAGGTAGGATGGGTGGCAGGGAGGTGAAAGGGGGGGCTGGACTGGCCTTTGAATGGGTGTGTCTGTCTGCGATGTGGGTGTAACTGGCTGGTGGGCGGTACCTGACGTATGGGCGGGCAGAGCTCTTACTGTGACTTGTTCTGTCCTAGGGGACTTTGCTGCTCTGCTGCATGCTGGACTGACAGTGAAGCATGCGCTTTTGCTGAATCTGGCCTCAGCGCTCACAGCATTCATTGGCCTCTATGTGGCTCTTGCAGTCGGAGTAGGGGAGGAGGGCGAGGCTTGGATCCTGGCGGTAGCCACGGGCCTCTTCCTTTATGTGGCGCTTTGTGACATGGTTAGGGTGGTGGAGAGCCTGCATGGGTGGGAAACTAAGGGGAGGGGGCGTTCACCCAACTGGCTACTGAACTGGGGCTCAATTTCTCCTCAGCTCCCAGCCATGATGAATGTGCGGGATCGGCGGCCCTGGCTTCTTTTCCTGCTGCACAATGTGGGCCTGCTGGGCGGCTGGACCGTCCTGCTGCTGCTGTCATTGTATGAAGACAACATCACTTTCTGACAACTCTATCCTTTCCCAGTCTTCGTCCCTGTCTCTTGCTTCACCTTTTTGAGCCATCTAATTTTTGGATCCATTGGGTAACCAGAGGGTCCAGGCCTCATTTCTCTGCTCTGACTTCAATAAAGACTTCTTCATTAAAAACAAATACACTTTCTTTGAAGAGCCTCCTGGTGAAAGCTGTAGGGCAGGGCACTGCCTCCTTCCTCAGTCTTCCTAGTATTTTGTTTTGTTTTGTTTTTTGAGACAGGTTTCTCAGAGTATTTTTATTACTATGGATAGCCAGCCAGCTTATCTTTTTTTGTTTGTTTGTTTTGTTTTGTTTTTTGGAGACAGAGTTTCTGTGTAGCTTTGAAGCCTGAAACTCACTCTGTAGACCAGGCTGGCCTCAAACTCACAGAAATCCATCTGATTCTGCCTCCCAAGTGCTAGGATTAAAGGCATGCACAACCACTACCCAAATTTTTCTTTTCTATAATTAAGCCTGGGGAATGGTCAGTGTTCTCCAGGATCTGGTGAGTCCCTGTCTCCAGTCAAAACTAACATCACTATTAAATCTATGAGGGTTCATTTCTGTCATGAACACAAGCCTAGCAGTGTTCTTTTTTTTTGGCAAAGAATTTTATTACAAAAATGATGACACACAATTCTAAATTTTCAAGGGAACAGAGATCTTTGTTCTTGAAGCTTTGGATTCCATTCACATGCTCCTCATTCTTTCTTCAGACCTCATTCCAGCCGAGTGAAGACATGCTTAACTTCCCTGGCAAGGCTGGTTCCTCAGCTCTAGGCCAGATAGCCAATCTCTGAACCAAGTATGTTACTGCTAGCCTAGTGGTGTTCTAACCGAAGGACCACCTGCTGATACGGGGCTACTCCACAGCCCTTGCAACAATTGGCTATCTCAAATCCCGATGCATTAGTCTTCGGAGGCTGACATAAAATTCTACCTTAGACTAGGTGCCTAAAACGACTGAAATTTATTCACTCATTATTTCTGGATGTCAGAAGACCAAAAGCAAGTTATCACTGGGCATAAGAAATGGGTCTGGGAGCCGGGCGGTG
>JAQHUG010000425.1:714174-738385 GCA_028555095.1 Dicrostonyx torquatus | reverse complement strand
AGAGGAGGGAGGGGAAACTGTTGATTGATATGTAAAATAAATGAAAAAAAAGTGAAACAAAGCTACACCTACAAATAGCAGCTCCTTGTTTTCTGGCCCTAGCAGAACAGTATGGCTTCTCCTGTGCCACAGGCTCAAGTGCAAGATGACAGGGAGTGAAGATGGTGAAGGCTCAGTTCTCAGTTCAGCCTCTGATTTGTGACAGGCTCCCTAGGATAGATAGGCAGTGTGCCAAGACACACTGATCAGGTTTAGACAAGTACAGCAGAGCCAGTCCGTTCCTTTCCATTCTCCTGTTCTGCTGTATGTGCCCACCCTGGCAGCTTATGGTCTAAGATTAGTCAGGCATCTTTTTAGAATTTAGGTTTCCAGGAGACTGAGACTGAAGCTCTCAGGCATTGTAAGAGCAAGACCAGGAGGACATGATGTCCTTGCTCCCACATCTCGTCCTTCAGAGCAGCCCCCAGTACGTTTAAAGGGAAATGTGTTCTTTTCTGTAGCTGTCTTGAGTCTGTTCCTGTGAATCTAGAAAATATAACTGTGTGTTGGGACACCCAGTCTGGAACAGCTGGTACCTGGAGTTGCCAGAAAAGCTCAAGGCCTTATTTTTGTTTTATTGTTATTACTGGGATTTTTTTTGGTGGGGGAGGGGAGGATGGGGGGAGTCTTGCCGTGCAACTCAGGCTAGACAGGAACTTAGAATCCTTCTGTCTTAACCTTTTGAGTAGTTGGGACCACAAGGTATGTGCTACCATGCCTGTTACCTCTTGGTTCTAGTATCCCTTGATTCTGTCTTGTGCTACATAGGCTGGACCCTCCTGGTCTCAGGTGTGAGCCTGGATACACAGCTGAGCAAGTTCAAGACTATGTAGTGAATGACTGTGTGCAGCCCAGGGGTGGACTTCTAGGAAAGCTAGATGTGGCTCTCTAGTGAGGAACCCTGAGGACAGGGTTAAGACTTGTGAATATAGCCGGGCAGTGGCGGTGCATGCCTTCAATCCCACCACTCAGGAGGCAGAGGCAGTCAGATTTCTGTGAATTCAAGGCCAGCCTGGTCAAAGTTTCAGGGCAGGCTCCAGAGCTTGCTGATGGCAGGGGCCAGCCCTGGGAGGACTTTCTGTCCTTGAGATGACTGTGTTCATGGATGAGATAGGGCTACGTGGTGTGTGATTTCTTACTGCTTCCTTTCCCCTTCCAGGCTCTTACCAAGAGTGATGGGGGCACAGGTAAGTATAGGATAGCCATTCTAGCCCTGCCCTGGGGTGGGGTGTGGGTGGGTGGCCCAGGAACAGGACCCAGGCCTGACTTGTTGACCTCTACTCCAGAGGGGAAGGCCCATAGAGAGAAACTAGAGCTGGTAGCCTCCTTCTCCTTTTTTGGCAACGTTATGTCCATGGCCAGCGTGCAGCTTGCGGGTGCTAAACGTGATGCTTTGCTTCTCAGTTTCAAAGATGCTAAGGTGAGCAGTATGAGTCTGGCAGGAGGTCCTGGGCACAGTGCTGTGTTACGGGGAGCAGTGCCGGGTTGGCGTCTCAGTGTTGTCAGGGTTGGTATTGAACAGGCTATGGTTCTGACTTCCTGCCTCCAGCTGTCAGTGGTGGAGTATGACCCAGGCACCCATGACCTGAAGACCCTGTCTCTCCACTACTTTGAGGAGCCTGAACTTCGGGTAAGCCAAGCCCAGGAGTGGCCCAGGCTAAGCCTAGCAGCTCCCTCTTGCATTTCTCCCCGACTGCCCCAGTGGTTCCCTCAGATCTTCTGTAGCCCAACTGATGTCCCCTCTGCCTCCAGGATGGCTTTGTGCAGAATGTGCATACGCCTCGTGTACGGGTGGACCCTGATGGGCGCTGTGCAGCCATGCTCATCTATGGTACAAGGCTGGTAGTTCTGCCTTTCCGCAGAGAAAGCCTGGCTGAGGAGCATGAGGGGCTCATGGGCGAAGGGTGAGTACTACGCTGGGGTGGCTGTGGTTTTGAGCACCATAGAGTCCTGAGTTTTCTGCCTTGTCACTTCTTCCTGCTGACACTTTTGGTCTGTAGACAGAGGTCCAGCTTCCTGCCCAGCTACATCATCGATGTGCGGGCTCTGGATGAGAAGCTGCTCAACATCATTGACCTCCAGTTCCTCCATGGCTACTATGAACCCACCCTGCTTATCCTGTTTGAACCCAACCAGACCTGGCCTGGGTGAGGCCGGGACCCTTTGCTGTGGGCCCCTAGATGTCTTGCCCAGGCAGGGCTATGTATAGGGGGATGGGGTGACTGGGTCTCTGGCCTTGGGAGTATGTGACTGCCTCTGGATGACCTACCTGCTGCTCTAGGCGGGTGGCTGTGAGGCAGGACACGTGCTCCATTGTGGCTATCTCGCTGAACATCACACAGAAAGTGCATCCGGTCATCTGGTCCCTCACCAGCTTGCCTTTTGACTGTACCCAGGCCCTGGCTGTGCCCAAGCCCATAGGTAAGGGTATGGCTGTTTGAATGGCAATGGGGGTGGGGGGCAGCAATGAACTGCTGACAGCGGTTCTCCCTCCAGGTGGAGTGGTGATCTTCGCTGTTAACTCTCTGTTGTACCTGAACCAGAGTGTTCCCCCATACGGTGTGGCTCTCAATAGTCTCACCACAGGCACCACTTCTTTCCCATTACGTGAGTGGGGTGTAAATGGGCAAAGTGGGATGGGCCTGGCGGAGAGGGCTGTGTTCAGGGCAAGGCATCGAGTTTGCTTGATCGATGTATATCCCATAGGTACCCAAGAGGGCGTACGGATCACCCTGGACTGCGCGCAGGCAGCCTTCATCTCTTACGATAAGATGGTCATCTCCCTCAAGGGAGGCGAGATGTGAGCCCATAGTCCATTAACCCTGATCTTTGAGATGCCCACATTCTGGCCTTCTCAGTGCCTCTGTGTCCCTTGTCCACTTAATGCCCTTCCTTTACCCACAGTTACGTGCTGACCCTCATCACTGATGGCATGCGTAGTGTCCGAGCATTTCACTTTGACAAGGCAGCTGCTAGTGTCCTTACCACCAGTGTGAGTAGAGCGGGGTTGGGAGTGTTCTGGGTCTAGGTCCAGCTGTGCTCTCATTCATACCTCTCCCTCAGATGGTCACCATGGAACCGGGATACCTGTTCCTGGGCTCTCGCCTGGGCAACTCCCTCCTCCTCAAGTACACAGAGAAGCTGCAAGAGCCCCTGGCCAGCTCTGTCCGTGAAGCTGCTGACAAGGTAAGTGCCCACCATGTAGGGTCCCTGGGCCTGCTCTTCCGTGACCCCATGTGTGGAACAGTCTCAGGGATACTCATTCATTTTACAGGAAGAGCCTCCCTCTAAGAAGAAGCGAGTGGACCCTGCAGTGGGCTGGACAGGTAAGAGGATGGACTAGGATGAGCAGGGGAGGGCCAGAGTCCACAGCTGGACTCAGCTGGACTCTGTCTGCTGCAGGAGGCAAGACGGTGCCACAGGATGAGGTGGATGAAATTGAAGTATATGGCAGTGAGGCCCAGTCAGGCACACAGCTGGCCACTTACTCTTTTGAGGTAAGACTAGGGAAGGCAGTGGGTATCTACCCCTTTACTTTACCTGACCACTGCTGTGTCCACAGGTGTGTGACAGCATGCTCAACATTGGACCCTGTGCCAACGCTGCTGTGGGCGAGCCTGCCTTCCTCTCTGAAGAGGTACTCGAGGGGCTGGGACTGTAGGTAAAGAGCCTGGAGGTGGAATGGAAGGCTGTGTCCTTACCGTACTCTGTAGTTTCAGAACAGTCCTGAGCCAGACCTAGAGATTGTGGTTTGTTCCGGCTACGGGAAAAATGGGGCCCTATCAGTGCTGCAGGTATGTGTAGGTGAGGGTGGGAGACTCCTGGTACAACATGGTTGGGCTGAGCCCGCATTCCTACCCCATCTTTATTCTAGAAGAGTATCCGGCCTCAGGTGGTAACAACCTTTGAACTTCCCGGCTGCTATGATATGTGGACGGTCATCGCTCCTGTGCGGAAAGAGGAGGTAGAAACTGGGCTAAGAAGGAGACCCAGAGGGGAGGGAATTGTGTAGCACCTGGGCTAGACTGCAGCCCCTGGCCTGCTTCTCTCTTGGCCTCACAGGAAGAAACTCCTAAAGGAGAGAGCACAGAGCAGGAGTCTGCTGTCCCCAAAGCAGAGGAGGATGGGCGACGACATGGCTTCCTTATTCTTAGCCGGGAAGACTCAACCATGGTAAAAAAGGAGAACCTGGGACTAGGAACAGGGTCCCCTGGGGAAGGGCACCACTCACCACTGTCACCATAGATCCTACAGACTGGCCAGGAGATCATGGAGCTGGACACCAGTGGCTTTGCCACACAGGGCCCCACAGTCTTCGCCGGAAACATTGGGGACAATCGCTATATTGTTCAAGTCTCACCGCTGGGCATTCGCCTGCTGGAAGGCGGTAGGTGGGCAGGTCTGTGCGAATGGGTCTTGAGGTGGTGTGGGCGTGCCACCTCACCCTGATGACTTTGTGTCCACAGTGAATCAGCTGCACTTCATCCCTGTGGACCTGGGTGCCCCCATTGTGCAGTGTGCTGTGGCTGATCCCTATGTGGTCATCATGAGTGCCGAGGGTCACGTTACCATGTTCCTACTCAAGAGTGATTCATATGGTGGCCGCCACCACCGCCTGGCACTACACAAGCCTCCACTGCATCATGTAGGCCCCCTATGCTTACTTAATGCCCTATCTTCCCACTGCCTGCCCCTTGCCCTTGTCTGAACCCTATCCCATTTTCTACAGCAGTCTAAGGTGATTGCGCTCTGCCTGTACCGTGATGTCAGTGGCATGTTTACCACTGAGAGCCGCCTGGGTGGGGCCCGTGACGAACTGGGGGGCCGAAGTAACTCAGAGGCTGAAGGTCTGGGCTCAGAAACAAGGTGCGTAGGGACTAGTATGTGAGCTGTTGGTGTCCCCATGGCAGGCTGTGATATATCTATCTGTTGGTTCCCAGCCCCACAGTGGACGATGAAGAAGAGATGTTATATGGGGACTCCGGCTCCCTCTTTAGTCCCAGCAAAGAGGAGGCCCGCAGAAGCAACCAGCCCCCGGCTGACCGTGACCCTGCACCCTTCAGGGTAGACCCCACCCACTGGTGCCTGCTGGTGCGGGAGAATGGCACCATGGAGGTGGGTCTATCTCTCACACACACACACACGCATGCGCACACACAAACACCTTTGTTCCCAGTCTGAACCACTGTCCTCTCTCCAGATCTACCAGCTCCCAGACTGGCGGCTGGTGTTCCTAGTTAAGAACTTCCCTGTGGGACAGCGGGTCCTGGTGGACAGTTCTTTTGGACAGCCTACTACACAAGGTGAAGTTCGAAAGGAGGAGGCCACACGCCAGGGGGAGCTGCCTTTGGTCAAGGAGGTGTTGCTGGTTGCCCTGGGAAGCCGGCAGAGCAGGCCCTACCTACTGGTAAGTTCCTTGTTACCTGACTCCCAAGGCCCTGCCCCATCCTCATGCCCCTCCCCTCCCCTTAGCTGTCTCTGCTTGGCTCCCTCAGGTACACGTGGATCAGGAGTTGCTTATCTATGAAGCCTTCCCCCATGACTCTCAGCTTGGCCAGGGAAATCTCAAAGTTCGCTTCAAGAAGGTGCCAGTGGCTAGACCATGGTCGAGCATGGGGTAGATTGGAAAGCCAGGCCGGCAGGGTCTGGAGGACCTTGCACTTACTATAGTCTCTACTAGGTCCCCCACAACATCAACTTCCGTGAGAAGAAGCCAAAACCATCTAAGAAGAAGACAGAAGGGTGCAGCACTGAGGAGGGACCTGGAGTCCGGGGACGTGTGGCACGTTTCCGCTACTTCGAGGATATTTATGGCTATTCAGGGGTAGGCAAGCGGCTTGGCAAGGGCCTGGATTGAGGGTGGAGCCTCACTCACAGTGCACTCAAAGTGCCTGCCTCCAGGTTTTCATCTGTGGACCCTCGCCTCACTGGCTGCTGGTGACTGGCCGTGGGGCTCTGCGCCTGCATCCCATGGGCATTGATGGCCCCATCGACTCCTTTGCTCCATTCCACAATGTGAACTGCCCTCGTGGCTTCCTGTACTTCAACAGACAGGTAAGGAGGCTTGGCCTCCTTCCCTCCAATGCCACTGATACTGCCCTAGGCCAGACCAGCTGTGAGAGCAGAGGGCCAAGATAATGGAAACTGCTGGGGCCAAGGAGTTCAACTGTGGGCTTAGCCTGGGAAGACTAAGGATGGGACAACAGGGGGTATGGACGTGACCAGTAAAGTCACCTCAGACTTGGTTCAAGAGCCAGGCTGAGCTGACTTTACCTTTTGTTCTGCCTCTTAGGTGCTGTATGGCTTTGTGGCAAGCACATGCTTCTGACCTGTTTAATCATCTGTGCCATCTAGATGGTAGCAGTGATTAAGGCCCTGATGGCATGTGCTTTCCAGGAGCCAGTAACAGAACTGCTGGGAAGGTTGCCTGGGTCACAGACATTGGCTCCTTTGTCTATTAATTGTTGGGAGTTACTATTGTTTCCAGTCCCTAGGGTCCTCTGGCCCTGGCCTTCCTGTGCCCTGTACTACTTACTGTCCACCAACATGAAGGGAGCTTAGACAAAGTCAGGCTACCAAAGCTTTAGCCTCTTCAGGGCACTACCCAACACAGCAGTCCAGATACCCCATCACCAGAGCTAGAAAACATTTGGGGAGGCCTAGGTTCATTTGGCTCTGGCTTTGTTCACCCCAGACCAAACCGACTTTGCTGCCCACTGCACCCCTAGGGTGAGCTGAGGATCAGCGTCCTGCCTGCCTACCTGTCCTATGATGCTCCCTGGCCTGTCAGGAAGATCCCACTGCGCTGTACAGCCCACTATGTGGCCTACCATGTAGAGTCCAAGGTCTGTCCCTGTCCCACATTCCCTGGGCATCTTCTGAGCCTGGCCTCTGGCATGTGACACCCCCTACCACCCTAGGTGTATGCTGTGGCCACCAGCACCAACACACCCTGCACTCGCATCCCCCGCATGACTGGTGAGGAAAAGGAATTTGAGGCCATTGAGAGAGGTATGCAACCCTTGAGGGTAGGGCAGAGCAGAGCTTGGCAGCACAGTCTACAAGGTGACTCACTTTCCCTATCCCAACAGATGACAGATACATCCACCCCCAGCAAGAAGCCTTCTCCATCCAGCTCATCTCCCCAGTCAGTTGGGAGGCCATTCCCAATGCCAGGTGAGGCTGCATCTACCAGGGGTGCTCTCTGCTGGCAGGTTAGAGGTGGCAAGTGCTGACAGCCTGGCTTTATGCAGGATCGAGCTAGAGGAATGGGAGCATGTCACGTGCATGAAGACTGTGTCACTACGCAGTGAGGAGACCGTTTCAGGCCTAAAGGGCTATGTGGCTGCTGGGACCTGCCTCATGCAGGGGGAGGAAGTCACGTGCCGTGGGCGGGTAAGGGCCTTTGGGTGGGGGGCAGGCAGCCCCCAGCAGGCCATCTGCCATCTCCATGCATTCCCTTGCCCTTCCAGATCCTGATCATGGACGTGATAGAAGTGGTGCCTGAGCCTGGGCAGCCCCTGACCAAGAACAAGTTTAAGGTCCTGTATGAGAAGGAGCAGAAGGGACCTGTGACTGCGCTATGCCACTGCAATGGCCACCTGGTGTCAGCCATCGGCCAAAAAGTGTGTTATTCCTGTCCTTCCCTTTTCTCCTGTCGCAGCTGCTCTGCCTCTACCAGCTGCTCTGCTCACCATCTCCTGCCCCTCAGATCTTCCTGTGGAGCCTACGGGCCAGCGAGCTGACGGGCATGGCCTTCATTGACACCCAGCTGTACATCCACCAGATGATCAGTGTCAAGAACTTCATCCTGGCCGCAGATGTCATGAAGAGCATCTCACTGCTGCGTTACCAGGAGGAGAGCAAGACGCTGAGCCTGGTGTCCCGGGTACTCACAGGGACAGGTGTGTAGGTGAGCACCAGTCCAGTGCCTGCTCTAATACTGTCCTTTTCCTTCCCAGGATGCCAAGCCTTTGGAGGTATACAGTGTGGATTTCATGGTGGACAATGCCCAGCTGGGCTTCTTAGGTGGGTGTGTGGGTCTTTGGGAGGCTATACTAGTCGGGTATGAGTAGCTGAGGCTGACCGTGGGTCTCTCTGTTCATCAGTGTCTGACCGAGATCGCAATCTTATGGTGTATATGTATCTGCCAGAAGGTGAGTGGTTCCTCTCTGACCTCTTGCTGGGCTGGGTACCAGGCAGTGGACAGGTCATGACCTGAGTTTCTGTGCCCAGCCAAAGAGAGTTTTGGGGGCATGCGCCTGCTGCGCCGGGCAGACTTCCATGTGGGTGCCCATGTGAACACATTCTGGAGGACCCCGTGCAGAGGTGCTGCTGAGGGACCCAGCAAGAAGTCGGTCATGTGGGAAAACAAGCATATCACATGGTTTGGTGAGTACTGGGGTAGGGGTGTCTAGGGATGGGAGGGCCAGCCTAACTCATACAGCATCTCCTCAGCCACCCTGGACGGTGGCATTGGGCTTCTGTTGCCCATGCAAGAGAAGACGTACCGGCGGCTGCTGATGCTGCAGAATGCACTGACGACTATGCTACCCCACCATGCCGGCCTCAACCCCCGTGCCTTCCGGTGAGTGTGCCCCTCCCCTGGTAGCTTCCCACACCCTAGCTATGCTCTGACCTCATGTCCACCACCCCAGAATGTTGCATGTGGACCGGCGCATCCTACAGAATGCTGTGCGCAACGTCCTTGATGGAGAGCTGCTAAACCGCTACCTATACCTTAGCACGATGGAGCGCAGTGAGCTGGCCAAGAAGATAGGTACCACACCCGACATTGTGAGTACCCACCCCCTCTCACCCTAGTCCATTTGCCTCACCTGCCCTACCCACCCACATCTTTACCTCCCCATCATCCCACAGATCCTGGATGACTTGCTGGAAACAGACCGTGTCACCGCTCACTTCTAACCTGTGATGCCACCCTGCCATTGTACACTTAGCTCTACCCGTTTTGTATAAAACAAAAAGAAAACAATTTCTTTCAGATGAGTGTGTGGTTGTTGTGTTTAAGAGCCCCATAGTGTGTTCCCCATTCCAGGCCCTGGATTGCGAGAGATCTGCACTGGTCCTGCTCAGTGTGCCCAGACTGGAAGTTCTGCTGGCCCCGGCAGCTTTGCAGTCATTCTGGCAGGGACCTACATCTCCAGGTACTGGGAGACCTCCTCAGCCTTGGGGGCAAAGCCCAGGCGGGCCAGAACACGCAACAGGAGGGCAGTGAGCCGCATGGCAAGGGTCTCCAGCCTAGGGGAGCAGGGTAAAGGGTCGTAAGTCAATGGGGAGCAGATTCTGGCCAGCCACCCATCCAGCCCCCATGCTTACTCACCTCAGAGCCACCTCAAACTTGAATGCCTCCCAGATGACCTTGACATGGCGCAAGAGGCTGCTGCTGTAAATGCCATGGTATGCTGCACCCACCAGGCGGCTCCAACCCCAGACAGCACTGTATCAGATACACACATCAGCTTGCTAACCTGCTGCAGCACCTCAAGGCTTCCCCTTGGCTCACCAACCTCTTGGCCATGAGGAAGTAGCGGTCAACAGGGGTGCCCAGTGTTGAGTTGATAGCACGCACTGTGTTGATGTTTCGCAGCACAAGTAACATGGGCCGGGGCAGTGCCTTGAGCACTTCCATTATGCCTTCAAAGTGTTCACGAGCCATGTCCTGCATGTAGACCGCCTCCTCACGGCTCATCAGGTGGGAGCCCCACAGCTGGCCCAGGCGCACAGGTCGCTGCATGAGCACCTCAGAGAACAGCATATAGTCTGGAGAAGGTGGGAGGTCCTTTTTGGTACATAGTGACAAGCTTCTGCCTGTTCCACAAACATTCACCCTTACCTTGTACCCCAAGTGCAGCTGCATGTGTCTTCATTGCGGCATTGTCCCTCAGGATGATGGCCCGCCACAGCTGGCACAGGGAGGATCGCTCCCTGCAGGAAGGCCTAATTGAGCTCCAAGCTGCAGGAAGAGGGGCCCAAGGAAGGTCCAACCCCCTCATGCCTGGCCCCATCTTACTTCTCATCCAGGAACTGGTAGAGCCCATGGTCCAGGAGCACCAGCTCTGCTTTTCCATCTGGACCTTTCCGCACCAGAACTAGGAACACAGCATGTCAGCTCAAGCCACCCCTCTGAGATCCCACCCTGGGAGCTTTCCTACCATTGCCAGGGTGGGGATCAGAGTGAATGAAGCCAGTGTAGAATATCTGTTCAGCAAAAGCCTGGATCAGCTTCTTTGCTACCTAGGGAGAGCATAGGGAATACATGGCAGCACCCACTGCCCAGCACCCACTGCCCTGCCCCAGCATGTGATACTCACATCCTGCACTGCCAGCCCCTGCTTCTTGATGGCCTCCATGTCATTCACTTTGCAGCCCTCACAGAAGTCAGCTGTCAGCACCCGCTGGGAGAGCAAGAGGCTGAATGAGCTCAGCAGGCCTATGTTGTCCCACCCTCAGGGAAAGCTCTACCCATCTACCCAGCTCACCTTGCTGGACTTGTCCCAGTGCACCCGAGGGACAACAATATAATGGAAGTGCTTTAGCTCCTGAGCACAGCGCTCAGCATTTCGGCCCTCATTCTCGAAGTCCAGCTCCTGGGCCAGGGTCCCCTTCAGATCCTAGAGGTTATATAGAGGCAGACAGGTCAGTCACATCTAGGTTTAGCACTGACCACTAGCTGCCACTCCCCCACATGCTATGGGTGGCACTACCTGTAGGACCCAGCTGAAGCTGAAGCTGGGATGCATGAGCCCTATGAGCTGCAGCAGGAGTTCCAGTGTGTACACATCCCCATCAAAGCGATCTCGTAGGTCAATGTACTGTACCTGCAGTAGGCCAGGGGACAATGAGATCCAGGGTCACCACTGGCCCAGCATCTATCTAATGTGCAGCGGTATAGATACCTTTACAGCCACAGAGGTGCCATCATGTAGCTTGGCACGGTGCACCTGAGCCAGGCTTGCAGCGGCCATCGGTTGATAGTCGAACTCCTGGAAGAGTTCATTAGGTAATGCCTGGAAGTCTTCAAGGAACAACTCATCCACCTGGCAAGAATGACCCTGGAGTCACTGCCAGGGCTGCAGAGGCAGGAAGCTTCTTCTTTCCTCCTCCCCATCAGTTGGGCTCACCTCCCGGAAGCCCCGAGTAAGAGCTTTGTCCTCCAACACCCGTAACGTCTGGATGTACTCGGGTGGCAGCAGGTGGTTGAAGGAGCACAGCCCTTGACCTAATTTCACGTAGAGGCCCCCGTTGCGGATGGCTCCTGCCACCAGGGCGTCAGCTGCACGCTGGTGACATGCAGACATCACCTCCACATACTCCGGGCTGTTCTGACCACAGGCATGGAGGAAAGGCTGGGGACGGGTGGCCACTCCTTGGTCCCCCCAGCACCCCTACCTCCAGTGTTCCCCCTCCCTGCATGTGCTCAAGATATGAGGACAAACCTCTACTACTCCACGGAGGACAACATTTGTGCACCACCAGTAGTCCAGGGAAATGAGAAGACCAACCTTCAGAGACCTGCAGGCAGAAGTAGCTTAAGCCCCAGGCAGGCTGGGGATTGGGTTGGTTCCTGTAGGCCCTTTTGCCCTAAGCCCAAAGTCTGGCCTCACCCATCAGCCCCTGTACCCAAGGTGAGGCTGGGCTCACGTTCAGCCTCTAGTAACATCGGCCCTTATGAGCTAATGAAATACTACTCATGCCAGCATCCTTCGGGTGCCCAGACAGACTGCTGAGTGTTAGTGGGGAGAGGAATGAGACTGGTCTAAAGCTCACTATGTAGAGTGGGCTAGTATGAAGCACAAGAAATCAGATTGCCTTGTAATGCTGGGGTGAAGGGTGTGAGCAGCCATACTCAGCCGTTTTCAGATTCTGAAATAACTTCAAAACAGAAAAGGAAGTAGGAGTGTTGGCAGTTTCCCTCAATCCCAGGTCCTCCTGAAGTAGGACCAGGGCTACAGAGTAAAACCTTATCTCAAAAAACATGTTGGCTGGGTAGTGGTGGCACATGCCTTTAATCTCAGCACACAGCTCACATCTCTGTGAGGCTAGCCTGGGCTACAGAACTAGTTCCAGGACACCCAAAGCTACACAGAGAAACCCTGTTTTGAACAACAAAGAAGTTTAAAAAAAAAAAAAAAACAAAAAACAGGAGAGGCTGGGAGATGCAGAGAACCTGGAGGTCCAGGAAAACCCATGTTTGACTGTCCCCCCAGCAGCTGGCCACACCTAGCTTGGCCCTAGCAGTGAGCTGTGAAGCTCACTTCCTATTCGTCAGGGTGGGCTGCACAGGGCAGTTTTCAGGGTCCTGCGAGCCCCCTGCACAGAGTGGTGAGAGCAGCAAAACAGAGAAAGGACACTAGGCTCTGTTCTCACCAGACGCAGGGCTGTGAGAACTCGGGGCCCACAGAACACAGGAAACTACTGTTCAGCCTGTCAGTAGGGATGCCTCAGAGTTCCAGGCAGGACCAATCAGGACAGGTATGGAGGGCCTCAAGGCTGGAAATAGGTATCCAACCACAGACTTGCCCAAGGACTAACTGCAATAAATCTCAGTGAAACTTCTTTTTCTTTTAGACAGGGGTTCTCTTTGTAGCCCTGGCTGTCCTGGAGACTAGACTGGCTTTGAACTCACAGAGATCCACCTGTCTCTGCCTACCAAATGCTGGGATTAAAGGTGTGTGCCACCACTGCCGGGCTTCAGTGACATTTCTTATAAAGACTCCGGGACCAAAGCCTTCCCCGCGGAGGCAGCACCAGCTCAGGGAGGCTCAGAGCTAGTGGAGCAAGATGACATCCTGCATCATGGGACCCTGACCACTACAGCTCAACCACTCGGGTTAAGAAGCTTTCTCACTAGCAAAGTCAATGAGGCTGGGCCAGCATTTGCAAGAATTCCCTCCTTAGGAGGGGAAGGAACTTTGTAAAAACCCTTTGGTACTCTATTAGGAGTGAAGTCAGTTCCACCCAGGCCCAAGCCTCTGTGTCTGGAACACCAGGTCCTCTTGCATGGTAGGGAGGGTAGAACAGGACAGCTTCTCTATGTCAGGGGTTGAAGCCCTTGTCCTTAAGGTCACGGCTGATCTGGTAGAGTCTGTGGGGACATTGCCCCCTGTCCTGTCTACATGCTGCTGCATGCTAACTGCAAAGTCCCAGAAGACCCCCACAGCCTTTGGGAGAGAGGAATGTAGAGAATGGTATCCCACCCAAGCTATACCAGGTCTGGCACAGCCTCCTACCTGCCAAAGCGCCCAATGCCATCTACCGCGAGTAGCAGTTTCCTCTTCTCCTGTGCCTCTGCCACAAAATAGCGGGCTCCGAGGAGCAAGGGCACGCCCACCGCAGTGGCAGAGAGCGCCCTCCTCCACAGCAGCTTGGTTCTTGAGGTTCTGGGAGGAGACATGGGCAGGTGATGGAAGTTTTGCTCCCCCACAAGGGAGCTGGGGCCTCAGCTTCCCTCTTTCCTGGATCCTGTCTACAGGACCATGTTGCCACCAGAGGACACCCAACACAAGGCCCCTTTCCTAGACCTCACAACAGCACAGATGCCAGATGCTGGGGGAGAAGGTCTTCTTTGGCTGTCTCTTGGGCAGGTCACTCCAGATCTGCAGTCTGCAGACTGGACTACCATCCCCATTGTGATGATGAGAGATCCTAATGGAAAGGAGACTTAGTACTGCTAAAGTCAGCACAAACTGAACTGAGCAAGAACTTAAAACAGGAATAGACTAGATCCCACACTACCCACAACAGCAAACATCCACATATGCTGAATACAACAGCAGCAAGGACATCGCTTGTGTTCACACACAGCCTCCTCTATGCCACGGCACACTAAAAGAAAGGGCCTTCCAGCTGGGTGGTGGCGCATACCTTTAATCCCAGCACTCAGAAAGCAGAGGCAGGGAGATCTCTGTGAGTCTGAGGACAGCTAGAGCTACACAAAGAAATCCTATCTTGAAAAACAAACAAGAATAAAAAGGGAGGGAGAGAAAGAAAAGAAAAAAGGTGGGCTTCCTCCTTCTCATAGAGCCATATGGCCCCACACCTCTTCTGCTGGTCTCAGCCCTTGCCTGATACCCCACCAAGGCAGTCCCACTCCCCACCTCTAAATGACCCTGTGTATCTGATGGAATGAGCACCCCATTTGTAGTCCTCCCAATGTGTCAGTGTGTGCTCATCATAAAGTTCTTGTTGGGAGCACCTGTCTCTGGAGTGTGACCAATCACAGGTCAGAACCCTGTGGTCTCAGATTCCAAGACACCACAGACACAAACACATCCTGTTTTGGGGGTACAGGAGAAAAGTTCCAGTGCGGCCCTCCTCATCCTTGTGGTTTACACAGAGCCGTCATCTGGGAAGGGTGCCTGCCTTTGGCTACAGGGGTCTCATTACCTGGGCAGTGGGCTCTTGAAGTTCCTCCTAAAGAATATGGCAGGGCACGGCCAGGGCTTCTGCCTGCTCTGCAGCAGAGTAGAGTGGAAGTGGCACAGTCGCATCTGGGAAGGAGGCAGAGGCAGGGACAATGGGTCATAGCCCGGGCCTGTTATCGCCTGGCACCTACATCAGCCTGGAGCAGAGCTACACCAAACAGTGTGCCCCGAACTCTCACTCAGTGAGGGCTGACTGTGCTTCCAGAGCTCCAGGCAGGAAGCTGCAATGAAGACACAGGCTGCCACCGGGCGGTGGTGGCACAAGCCTTTAATCCTAGCACTTGGGAGGCAGAGGCAGGCGGATCTCTGTGAGTTCAAGACCAGCCTGGTCTACTAGAGCTAGTTCAGGACAGGCTCCAAAGCTACAGAGAAACCCTGTCTCGAAAAACCAAAAAAAAAAAAAAAAAAAAAAAAAGAAGAAGAAGAAGAAGAAGAAGAAGACGCAGGCTGCCTACTGGATAAGAAGCTGGAGGCAGGAGAAGAAAGACATTTCTGAAAATGCCTCATCTTTGAGGGAAGAAAATTCGTCCAGACGCGGCTTGTCTGTGATAAGGACCAACATCACTTCTGAGGTAGCACCCTTAACCTGTCATTTACTATTTCTTGGTGCTGACCACTAACCAGTGGCCACAGAAGTGGGCTACACCATGGGAGACGTGTTGGCAATGCCCACCCACTGATTCTAAGAGTGGTCTCACAGGAGTGGCTTTTGTGTTGGACCTTGTTCTGAAATCTAAAAGAGTCAAGGAGAGCTGAAATTAGAAATCTGGGCCAAGCCATAGCGGGGGAAGTCACAGGCCCAGAGAGGAAGTGGTAGTTGCTACTTTGTTAAAAGGATATGCTGTGCCCATCAAACTGTCTTCTAAATGATCACGTTCATGTCCATGGATTACCACCACTATCACCGCTGGCCACAAAGCTTCTTGCTGCAGCGGGCAGCAATAACTGCACAGACTCAGAACTAATCAAAGTGTTGAGAATAAGCAAGTGTGGCTGTGGAACACTTGGCCTTAAGTGGGACTTCTATATCACCCCTTCCAAAGCTCAGGAACACTATAGGAGAGACGAGAGAGCTGAGGATGGGACAGAGTGCTCTGGAATGCTCTTCTCTGGGCACAGCATGGCTACTGCACTCTTGAACAGATAATCTTTGTAAGACTTGCGTAAGAATGGCCCCATCAATAGCCTATCATGGGGAACAGGGGGGACTCTGCAGTAAACCACTGGTCAGCTGCCCAGGCTCCTGACTATAGTGAAACACACCCGTGAACGTGAAAAGTGGACTAGTTGGAAAGAAGGGGAACATCTAGAGTGGGAAGAGGAGAGAGAATGGTGGGAGAGGAATGTACCCAGTACCCACATGACAGTTCACAACTATCTAAAACTCCAGTTCCTCCACAGTACCAGGCAGGCATGCAAACAAAACACATGAAATAAAATTTTTATAAACTTTTAAGAAGAAACTCATTATTATGTATAATTAACATATACTAATAAAGCATCATCATCATTACTTGAGGTAGGATCTCATTATATATCCTTGGCTGGCCTGGAACTCAATACATAGACCAGGCTGGCCTCAAACACAGAAATCCACCTGCTTCTGCTTTCTAAGTGCTGGGACTAAAGGGGAGCATGAAGCTGGAGGGACGGCTCAGTGCTTTAGAGCACTTGCTGCTCTTCCAGAGGGCCAGAGCTTGGTTCTCAGCACCTGAGGGGCAGCCCACAATGGCTGTGACTCCAACTCCAGGGGATCCCAGGCCTCTGGCCTCCTTGGACACTAGCACTCATGTGAACATGCGCACATGCAAACACATAAATACCTACACAAAATTAAAGTAATAAATGTAAAAAACTGAAAATTTAACAAATAATGATAATTCTTTAAAAGCATCACAACACTTGGCTATAAAACATTTTTGAAAAGATACAAAGTTGGGCACTAGTGGTATACATCTTTAATCCCAGCTCTCAGGAGGCAGAGACAGGCAGATCTCTGTGAGTTTGAGATCTAGTCTACAGGAGCTAGTTCCAGGACAAGCTCCAAAGCTACAGAGAAACCCTGTTTGAAAAAAAAAAAGTAGATGCAAGCATGAGGTGGTAGACATTCTGGTTTGATCACTACGTGGTGTACACATGAGGAAACAGGTCCTGTACTCAATGAACATGTATGCTTCTGTGGCAAAAAGAACCTTAAATTCTGGGCATGGCAGCAGTCATCTGTAAGTCTAGTACCTAGTGGGCAAACCAAGAGAATCACTGAATGTTTGTACACCACAGCTTGGTGTACAAAGGTAACCCCCTGTCTCAAGATAGAAGTAAAAAAGGGGTAGCATGCACAGACCTGGTTCAGTATCCAGTAGCACAAGACAAAAACGCGTTACAGACTATATATGTAGCATTCTGTAAAGGAGGCAGCTATTTTAGGGCAGGGCCCTAATCTAAGAAGACTCTGTGCCCGGGGTTAATCTGGCACCAGCTAGAGACTCTTACTATAACCCAACTTGGGGGAATCGTGCTTTTTCAGGTTTTCTGTTTTGTTGAGAGAGGGTCTCACTGTAGCCTAGGTTAACATGGAAGAAGGGGGCTTTAAGGACCAGACAGGTAAAGGCTAGAGATGCTATCCATACCAGTAGAGCAAATGAAGCCCTGGGAGACTCTGGACAGGCTCCTGGCTATGGCACTATCTATCTATGTAAATGTTTCCTTCAATAAGCCTGGTTTTTTGCTTTGAAAAGCAATGAGAGTGACTTCCGCTCACAACACCACTTAGGAGCAATTGGAGCACTGCCCACCATACCAAACCTTATGAATATGTGTCCAGCAGGCAAGCACAAAGGCCATACTGGGATCAAAGATTTCCCCACAGAGCACTTCAAGGCTCTGCCCCTGTGCCAGCTCCTTGCTGGTGTCCTCGGCTCTCTCCAGCTAACACAGATAGCAGTCCTCATACTACTTCCCAGATTGAATTGTTTGCTGAGAATCAGCTTCCCACTGCTTTTCTTCTTCTCCGTTTTCTTCTTCTTCCTCCTCTTTTTTTCTTTTTCTTTCCTTTTTTGGTTTTTTGAGACAGGGTTTCTTTGTAGCTTTTTGGAGCCTGTCCTGGAACAAGCTTTTGTAGTCCACGCTGGCCTCGAACTCACAGAGATCCGCCTGCCTCTGCCTCCTAAGTGCTCGGATTAAATCTCTTTTTCCTTTTCAAGACAGGGTTTCTCTGTGTCTTGAGACCTCGGCTTGCCCTGTCTTGTCTTGCCCTGGCTGTCCTGGAACTCGGCTCTGTAGACCAGGCTGTCCTCGAACTCAGAGATCTGCCTGCCTCTGCCTCCTGAGTGCTGGGATTAAAGGTGTGCGCCACCTCTGCCAACCCCCAGTTCCCACTGCTTCATTTTTTTTTTGAAGACTTATTTATTTCATGCAGATGAGTGTTCTGTCTCCATGTACAACTTTAAGCCAGAAGAGGGCATCAGATCCCACTTTAGATGGTTTTGAGTCACCATGAGGTGGCTGGGAATTGAACTCAGAACCTCTGAAAGAGCTGCCAATGCTCTCAACTGCTGAGCCATCTCTCCAGTCCCCTCCCACTGCTTTTCAAATGGAAAAAACAAAACCTGGTTTACTTCTCTCAGAAGAGAAATCAGACCATTTTCAACACGTGCAGACAGGTTACACCTTGAGCACACAGAAAGACGACTTTCACTAGCTGGGGCAAAAGAGATTCCAAGCGGCCTCTGAGCCAGGCTGAGAACAGAGAAGCACAGAATGACTAAGGCAGACAGGCCACAATTACTTGACACTTGGCACAAATCTGCCAGCCAACAGACAAAGCTGAAAGAGTAAGGCAGACGAGTAAGACACAGCTACCTGAGACAACAGAAACCAGGAAGTCTCCCACATGGATGCCCTTCTGTGCTGGACAGAGCTCACAAAAACCAACCCAGAATCATAGACCAAAGCCAGCATGAAGTCCCAGTCTTACACCAAGGCTCAGCGGGAGGGGCCTGAAAAGGGCCCCATGCTGACTTAAGGGTCCCATGCTGACTTAAAGGAGGCAGCCAGGCTGAGAGCTCACTCACTGTTTATGACTCAAAACTTTCCTGTAGAAAAGGTAAAAAGTCCTTCAGGGAGATTCGGGAGCCTCAGGCCTGTGCTGCCTCAGGCAAGCTGGGTTTTCTGGCGATGTTGGGACAATACAGTGTCTAAGTGACAACTTCATATTGAAGGCATGATGTAGAGGAGACAAGGCTGGCCTGGTCAGTCCACTCAGTATGTCCCAGAAGGGGACTTCTGTCACACGGCTCATCTGTGAAAGGCCGGGACGAGGAATACACTCAGAACTCACAGGTGAGTCGCTAAAGGTTCACGGGGACATCGAGTATACAGGAGACGCCAGCTCCAATGACTGGTTACCACTGTCGGGGCTCTGGTTAGCACATAGCCTTCTCCCCCATTGCCAAATGGTGCAAACTAATCTTGCAGGCAAGGCCTGAGGCCCATTTCCCACTGCCTTCCCCCATAATCTCTGAGGAATTAGCACTGCAATTGAAGCCTCCCCACTCGGAATGTAGAACAAAGATTCTTTCAGGAGGTGCCTGTAGTGTCCTCTGCCCCACCAGGATTTATCCACAGTAAGTCAGGTAGGAGATGCCAGTCATGATGTCAAGTAGCCCTGTGCTGAAAACTCCAGAGCTACCACCCCCTTCAAGGGTTACTCAAATGCCTGGGTCCTTCTGGGATAGGCTCCCCAGCACTCATTAAGCTATCTTCTGAAATCCCCACCAAATGAGAAAGAATGTTAGGCCCCAAAAGGCACCGGAGGTGGGGACTCAAACCTATAGCCAAACCCCAAACAAATCCCCAACAAGAGCTGCCCAGTGTTGTGGTCCACAGGGCCTGCAGTTCTGTCCTCAAATCCAAACCCTGACCTACAAGCAGCCCCGGGAGTGTGGGGAAAACTACAGACAAGAGATAAGGATGAGGAGGAGTGTCCTCTGGGGCAAAACAAGGCCACAGGGGCAGGGAAGAGCAGAAGGAAGGACTCAGATAAGAGGGTTAAAGATACTATTTGCTCAAGCTCTGCCTGCAGCACTAGCCAGTTGAACACTATATAATAGTACTAGGGAAAAGAAAACCTTTATTGTTGAAATGATCCTGGAGTCTTATGTCTACTGTGACCCTTCTCTCCAGGTCCCTGTAATGCCCACAGCTCTGCTGGTGGTGGCAGCTCAGGATGCGACCACCACACTTAGCCAGCAGACAAAGAGGGTGGCAGTACACCACGCTCTCCTACCAGAACACGCCCCTTTGAGCAGGTCCACACCAGCCAGCAGTGATCGTGACCTACAACTGTCCTGTGTAGCTGCGTCACCCATTCCAGTCTGGACAGAGTGCCATCGGCTCCCTGCACCTGGTTCTTGTGTTGCTGTTTGTTTG
Organism: Dicrostonyx torquatus; assembly: GCA_028555095.1. Lineage (NCBI taxonomy): Eukaryota > Metazoa > Chordata > Mammalia > Rodentia > Cricetidae > Dicrostonyx > Dicrostonyx torquatus. The sequence continues at coordinate 718,469 of JAQHUG010000425.1, read as the reverse complement.
TTTTTGTTTTTTTTTAAGACTGGGTCACACTAAGTGGTTCTGGCTGGCATGGAACTCACACTGTGGACCAGAATGGCCTTGAACTCAGAAATCCTCCTGCCTCAGGCTTTTTACAGGGAATGTGTGGATAATGTGTCTGCAGAAACATCCAATCAGAGTTCTTCTCCAGGGACTGCATGAAACGGCAAAAATTATAGCCTAGGAGAACCCTCCAGCCAGACTCAGAGGTGAGAGGAAGATGAAAGATGTCCAGATGAGCCAGTCTGCAAGTGGCAGGAAGTCGCTGCCAAGATTCAGGGCCCCCAAAACGTGACCAGAGTAAGAAGTTTTAACAGGAGAAATGGTTAGTGCACCTCACTGTTTGACTGGAAGCGTCACCTTGGCCCCTAACATCCTTATCCAAAAAAAGTCTGGAACGTTTGGTTGGGAGCTTCACCCAGCTTCTGGCATCCATTAACACTCACCAAGAAGGAAATTGAGGCATTTTCCAAAATTGGAAGGGGACAGCCTGGGGACTGGAGCTAGAGGGAGTAGGTGTTAGTAAAAGGACACCAGCCCACAACAGTGACCTGCAAGGATTAATCAGAGTTTAAAATCTGCCTTTCCAAAAGCACGCCTTTGACCCCAGCATCAGGAGGCACAGGTAGGAAGATCTCTGTGAGTTCGAGGTCAGCCTGGTTTACAGAGTTAGTTTCAGGACCCGGGATACAAAGAGAAACTCTGTCTCGAAACACAAAACAAAACAAAAATTTGCCTTTCCACTCCCCAGGGCTGTCGGGAGGATTAAGGGATGACTAACACGGTTCTGGGAGAAGTCGTGCAATTCTAAGGAGCTGTGTTAAAAGCCAACACGAGTTTCTTTCTCCGACTGACAAGGCTCCATCAGAAAGCACGCCCACCGCGGGGCAGCTCACTGCAAGTCAAAAGTTAAGCCAACTCCGTGTCTATCGGTGTAACCTACAAAGCCAGATGGACTAGAAAAACAACCTCGGAGAAGTCCAAGTTTAAAAACAATACAACCTCAGAAATGGCCATTCTCCAAGGCCAAGGGACAGGCGAGGCCATCTCCAAGGCCAGAACATGGGGCTAATGCAGCCAGGACAAGCCAAACTCAGCGGGTGTCATGGAGTGTCTCTCTCCCGAGAAGCGGGTAGAGGGAACAGAGTAGCTTCCCGTGGAGACCCGGAGGGGGTGCGCCGCGGACAAGGGCAGGAGGGAAAGGACCCTGTGGTAAGGTCAAGTGATGCTGAGTCTCCCCAAGGAGGATCTGGGGAGCAAAGGGAGGCCGAGGACCTCAGAATTCTCCAGAGCTTTGGGATCGACGGGCAGGGCCCCGGGCCTGGGTTGGGTCCAGGATCTCAGGGTACCGAGTTAAACCCAACGCAGGGGTGCGGAGAGCAGAGAGTCAGGGCCCGGGTCCAGGGCGTGCGGGGGTGGGGTCCTCACCGGCCGCCACATGTCCCCGGCAGCGCTCTCCTCTTGATTTCGCCGCAGATGTCCCTGGTCCCCAGCCGACCCGAGATAGCAGGCAACGCGCATGCGCACCGGCCCGCCGCTCTCTCCACGGCGCAGGGTAGCGTGGAGGGGCCACACCCCCAAGACGTGCAGGCCTCTGCCTCGCTGCAGCGGCCACTTGAGGTCGCCCGCGGCATAGCATCATGGGAGAGTCCAGTTTCATGCTCAAAGAGGCACTTCGGGGTTTGTTTCTGTTTTTGTGCGTTTGTTTTGTTTGTTTTGTTTTGTTTTGGCTTTTCAAGACAGAATTTCTATGTGTAACAGTCCTGGCTGTCCTGGAACTCACTCTTCAGACCAGGCTGGCCTCGAACTCACAGACATCTCTCTGCCTCTGCCTCCCGAGTGCTGGGATTAAAGGCGTGCACCACCACCGACTGACCTGGGAACAATTTTCAAGAGTCAACTATTTGTGGTTCCTGAGACAGGGTTGCTCTGTAGCCCTGGCTGTCCTGGACTGACCTCCAACTCATGGAAGTTTGCTTGCCCTGACTGAGACAGAGGCCTAGCTGAGAGCTAACAGTGACCTGTTGAAACGTCTTGGGCCCCAAAGTAGTTCCTGAAAACTCCAGGACATCTATTTAACCCAAACCATTCCAAACATTTTGGAGTGCAGTCTCTGCCAGCTGCCTGTCCCTGAGCATCTGCAGCTGAATCCCCACATTTCATATTGTGTATTTTTGATGCCAACTGCCAGGATATACATAAAGTCACTCAGCTATACAGAAACCCAGAGACCAGAAGGTCTCAAACCTCATAGTGCAAGTAATGAAACTAGCCGTGGATGTAATAGCCAGGCTTGGAGCTGAGGTGACAGGAAAGTAGACAAGGGACCCATGATAGAGACATCAGGCAAAGGGTATTTGCAGATAAAATTGGTGCTGTGCAGAGAGAAGAGTAGAAGACCAGGATATCCTGGGCTCCAGCTGGCACAGCAGGTAGGAAGGGGTGACACTAACCTACCTGGAGGCACCCAAGCACCCACATGGACTGTCCAGCAGCCCTCAGGAAGGCCAAGTACAGTTAGACAGGACTTAGTCCTGTGCTTTGGCCAGGAGCCACCTCTAACCCACAAGACAGCAGGAGCCAGCAAACACAGGGGTCTCCAAGAGCAGAGCTTCTGTCTTTGCTAAGATGACAGCAGAGACTCCTTGTGGCCTAGTGCTTAGTCCTACTCTGGCTGTGGCTCCAGAGCCTCAAGCTTTCATCTCTTGGGGCTCCTCTCCCACCCTGGAAGGCTGTGGCCACTCTCTCATAGTGTATGCCTCCCCTCATATGTATCTTTGGCAAACACCCAACGTCTTACCCCCAGACTTTGATATGCAGACAGAGGAGGCCAAGACACAGCACCCAACTCTCAGGACCTTAGACCTCAAAAGCTACCACCACCAGGACCCTACTATGTGATGGCCTCTCTCTGAGCCAATCGCCAGCGTCTTCAGGAGTTTTTGAAGGGCCTGTTCAGAAAAGATCTGCTTGTTTGCCTTTCCTCATAGAGGTGAGCAGGTAGGAGGGGTCAGGGGACCCTCATCACAGTATCCAGCTACCACTCCCAATCATCTGTGTGCAATTCTACCCTTATTGCCTGTGTCCTTGGGGCCCTGGAGAAGCAGTTAGAGGAGAGAGATGGGGAAGAACTAGGGGAGGTGAGGGCTCCATCTATTGTCTATGGGAAAGCCATCTTCCTGTTGGTTAAGGCTTCTCAGTGCAGACTTTTGGATGGGAGCACCCATACTCCACTAAGTGACCCCTCACCCATGCTCTGTAAGGAAGCCCCATAAACCTACTGGTTCCCCAGAGTGAACTTCAGAGGATCATTCCTGGGGTTGTCATTGGGACCTCAGGAGGAGGTTGGGGGGTACAGTTCCCCAGAGGAGTCAGGTCTTTCCCACCTGCCTTTCTCAGGGACCCTCCTAGTCCCTACCTCTAGGGCAAACATCCCTGGCCCATTGACTCCATCCCCTCCTGGTCTGTCCCTCATGTCACAGGCTTGGCCCTGTCCTCTCTGGGTAGGAATGGGTCACTTTCTTCTCACCCACTGGATCAGCACACATCATGAACTCACACATTTGGATTCTCATCTACAATTCGCAAGCAAGTCTTCTCTCTTTTTTTTTTTGTTTTGTTTTTGTTTTGTTTTTCAAGGCAGGGTTTCTCTGTAGCTTTTGGAGCCTGTCCTGGAACTAGCTTTTGTAGACCAGGCTGGTCTTGAACTCACAGAGATCCATTCTCTTTCTTTCTTAGTGTGCTGATTATTTGGGCTGGTCCTATGGCAAGACTTACTAGCTCTTACTGGTAGAATGCAGGCAAACAGATGCCCTTCATGGTCTTGTTTCTTATACTTCTCAGGTGACTTTTCAGCCCCCTTCCCCCAGTGGTTAGAGTTTCTACGACCACCCAGTGCCTCTTAGTCCTTCCATAGCAGGTCCTGCTCCAGCTTATTTCCTAATCTTCCTTCTACTGTGCCCTGCCCCACATGACAGCCCATCCCCAACTGCTGACCCTGGGACCCATGGTCCCCTGTTCCCTCTCTATCTCCACACCTTCTTCATTTCCCACATCTTCCACTGAAAGGCAGTAAAGAAGCCTCTGACAAAGAACTGGATCCACCTGCCTCTGCCTCCCAAGTGCTGGGATTAAAGGCGTACACCACCACCACCTGGCAAAATAAACCATAAAATTAAAAAAAGTGAAAATGGTTCTCGAGATCATTACATTGCCTTTGTGCTATTTCTTTCATTTTTTTAGATATGTGTGTGTGTGTGTGTGTGTGTGTGTGTGTG
>JAQHUG010000425.1:658026-674895 GCA_028555095.1 Dicrostonyx torquatus | reverse complement strand
TAGAAAACATTATTTTGAGTGAGGTAACCCAGATACAGAAAGACAATTGTCACATGTACTCACTCATAGGTGGTTTTAAAACATAAAACAAAGGAAGCCAGCCTACAAACCATAATCACAGAGAACTTAGACAACAATGAGGACCCTAAGAGAGACTTACATAGATCTAATATACATGGGAAAGTATAAAAAGACAAGATCTCCTGAGTAAACTGGGAGCATAGGGACATTGTGGGAGGTTTGAAGGGGGGAGGGGAGAGGCAGGGAGGGGAGCAGAGAAAAATGTAGAACTTAATAAATACCAATAAAGGAAAAAAAGTTAGTTAAGAGAGGTGGGCACATACCAGTAATTCCAGCACTTTGGAGGTAAAGGTAGGAAGAGGCAGGAAGCCAGTTTGAGGCCTTCCTGTTCTATGCAGTAAGACCTATTTCCCTTTTTTTTTTTTGATACAGAGCTTTTCTGTGTAGCCTGGGCTGTCCTGAAACTCATGCTATAGACCAGGCTTCCCCCCAAACAGGGCTAGGATTAAAGATGTTCAGTTGGCCACCAGCCAGCAATTAAAAATTAATGTTCAACTATAAATGTTACAGTGGTTTTATTCTGAACTCTCAGTCCCATGGTTTGAGAATGAAACAGCTAACCCATATGGTATCCTTATGCTGACTTTTAACACCATTCTGCCATTTTAAAAAGGAACTCATGGGACTAGATAGAGAGCTCAGCCATTAAGAGCATTTGCTGCTCTCACAGAGGACCCAGGTTCAGTTCCCAGAACCACGTGGAGGCTCACAACTTTCTGCAATGTCTCCTCAGGCTCAGGTGAGGGAGTGGTGATGTAGATTATTAGTAGGAACTGAGCTCCACATCCTCCCCCACCCAGATGGGGGTTTCTCTGTGTAGCTTTGGAGCCTTTCCTGGCACTCTCTCCCGTAGACCAGGCTGGCCTTGACGTCAGGAATGTCCTTCTGTCTGAGTCCTAGGATCAAAGGCGTGTATACCATTGCCTGGCCCACACTTTGCATTTTCTTTGGTGGTGGTTTTCTGAACTGGTCTCCACCTGTTGGTCCCCTGACAAGGGGTGAAGCAAGTCCCACATCCTGCTGCCGGACTACTTTGAAGAAAATCCCATCTATGGTGTTCTTTCTTTTGTAAGTATTTGATGGTACCAAAAGATAATTCTTTTTGCAAAGTCTGGTGACACACACCTTTGACCCCAGCACTCCAGTAGCAGAGACAGGCAGATCTCTGAGTTCCAAGTCAGTCTGAGCCTGGTCTACAGAGAGAGTGCTCTTCCTATCTCAACAAACAAAAGAACAAGGAAACCAGGCTCAGCTATAGGAGGCAGTCTCAAAACAAAACAAAAACTTTACTATCTTAACATTTTTATTTTTGAGACAGGGTTTCTTTATGTAGCCCTGGGTATCCTGGAGCTGTGTATAGCAGGCTGGCCTTGAACTGACAGAGACCTATCTGCCTCTGCCTCCCAAGAGCTGAGAATTAACCACTTTCAAAGTATAGGTCAGTGGCTTAAAAGCCATTTAGAAGGCTGTGTAACCACCACCACCACCACTCAACCCTAATGACTCTTTCATCTTTCTCTTGTTTTTTTGAGACAGGGTTTCTCTGTGTAACAGCCCTAGCTGTCCTGAAACTTGCTCTTGTAGACCGGGCTGACCTCAAACACAGAGACCCACCTATCTTTGTCTCCCGAGTGTATTAAAGGTGTGTGTCAGCACTACTTGGCTGACTCTTTCATCTTTCAAAGCAAACTTTGGACCCATTAAGCATCCCCATTCTCTCCCCAGCACCCTGGAGAAGGACGTCTGTCTTGTTGTACTGTTTTAAGTAGAATCAAGACTAAGCACAAAGGTTAAGCATGCGGGATAAAAATAAGACACACCCAAGGGCATGGATGTGGACTTCAAGACAGGGTCAACCTGATTTGTTCTTTTGTGTTTTCCAGGAATACAATCCCAATCTAAACTTGATGAGGTGTGTCCCATGGCCTGCCAGCCTATCCTGGAGATAGTGCATGGGCAAAAGGGCACACATTAGGACTAGCCAGATCACAGGGTCCATTTACATTACAGCTGATGACAGGGAAAGGCCTGCCTCTTGTCATGTCCCTTACATCTTTTGTTCCTCTGTTCTCCCATTACTGTCTTGTGTTGTTTTTTCTTTCTTTTTTTTTTTTTCGAGACAGGATTTCTCTGTAGCTTTGGATCCTGTCCTGGAACTAGCTCTTGTAAACAAGGCTGGCCTCGAACTCACAGAGATCCACCTGCCTCTGCCTCCTGAGTGCTGGGATTAAAGGTGTGTGCCACAACTGCTCAGCAATAGATGTTTTTCTAACTGTGCCTTTTGATTATTTGTTGTTTGATAGAAGATCTCATCTATAGCCCAGGTTGGCCTCCAACTCAGGACAATCCCGCTGCCTCAGCCCTACTGAGTGGCGGGATTATAGGAATGTGCCACCACATCTGGATCAACTGTACCGTTTCAATTTTTTTCCCTCTATGTAACCCTGTCCTGAAACTCATTCTATAGACAAGGCTGGCCTTGAACTCAGAAGTCTGACTGCCTCTAGCTTCCAAGTGCTAGAATTAAAGGCATGAGCCACCATACTAAATAAAGCCACCATATTAAAATAAGCCTATTTTAATTCTTTTGTTATTTTCTTCTTGAAAATAACAGGTTCCAGGAGCCTGTCCTGGAACTAGTTCTTGTAGACCAGGCTGGTCTCGAACTCACAGAGATCCGCCTGCCTCTGCCTCCCGAGTGCTGGGATTAAAGGCGTGCGCCACCACCACCTGGCTCTTCTTCATTTTAAAGTTATTTTGTTGGTAATTTTCTCTCTGGATTAAATTTAACGTTCATATACATATATTTTGTCAGGATGTCACTGAGTATTCCTAGTTAACTTGGAACTCACTATGTAGATGGGGTTCAAGCAGTGTGCCACCATGCCTAACAAAGTATAATTTCTATTCATATTAATTCAACAATATACAGAAACTTTGCTCTTATATTACTTCATCTCATCTTTCTTCTCTATCGTGACTGTCACAGCTGCCAGAGATGACTCATGCCTCTGTAGGTACCAGGCACCACACACATGAAATAAAAAATAAATAATTATCAAAATTCGGTCAAATAGTGTAAGATCTTGAATGTGTACATTTCGTTCTAACAGCGGAGACCTATCTTACACCAGGCATGTCCCACATCTGGCTGCCAGGTTACTTTGAAGAAAATCCCATCTACCCGAGGCAGTGGTGGCACACATATCTGAAGGGCGATGTTGCCCTGTGGCCCTTGGGCTACCACAGCTTGCTTAGATGATACACCTTGGAACTCAGGGCTGAGGCTGTTTGATTACTGGCCTGAGGAAACAAACAAAAAAGGAGCTGGGAGGTAGCCCTACCAGTCTCTAGCCTCAGGTGGACAAAGGAGGGCTGACTAGGGACAAGGGCAGAGTACCAAAAGGGGAAGAGAGTCATTGGCTCAAGAGTCCTTCAGACTCACCCCTGCATAGCGCCCTCACTACCTGCCCACCTCGCCAACCCACCCCTGCTTATCTGAGCCAATGTCTGAGTCACAGGAAACAGGGAGGTCCCCCTTCTCAAGGGGTCCTGACAAGGTATGGGGGCCCAGGGAAGGACAACTTTAAGCCAGGTGGCCAAGGCAAGGACAAAAGGCTCTTGCTCAGAAGGATCATCCGGAAGGACCAGACAGCAAGGGTGGGTGGGAATCGCCATCCCCCCTGAACTCCTGTGAGACTGAGGCTTCACTCCACTCTAGTCACACTGGTTCTGAAGATAACCAGCCATCTGCCAGGAGTTTGGGTTGAGGAGAGCTACAACATGTCTACCTGAACCAGAGGACCTGGGGGCTCTGACTGCAGGAGCAGAAAACTGGAAGATGGCAGCTGGGAGGGCTGGTAAGCAATGATCACAAGCCGATAGATCCTGAGAGGGCTGGAACCTTAAAAACCAACCCTTGAGGCTGGAGAGGAGGCTCAGTGGTTAAGAGCACTTACTGCTGTTCCAGAAGACCTGGGTTCAATTCCCAGCATCTTCATGGCAGCTCAGAGCAGTCTGTAACTCCAGTTCCACAAGATCAGACACCCTCTACTCTTACAGAGGGAAGCAGAGAGTTGTGTTGTGGGATTAACAACTCACCGGATAAAGATGATGTTTTATTCTGAAAAACCCACAAAGATCCCGGGGTGTAGGCTACGTCCCTAACCTATCCCTGGCTCTAGGCCTGCTCTTTGGTCCTCATCCTGGTCTTTTCTCAAAAGCCATGTCTTACGGAGTGTACAATATCCACGAGTGCATCTGTGAGTAGGGAGGCCATCTTGGGCCACAGGACTCAATCACTGTGGCAATCTCCAGGGGGAGACAGGTGAGATGAAGTAAGTCCCACATGTCCCAGGTTCAGGGGCCACACTGGTCCGCACAGTCCTTTACACTTTGAAATACTCGATAGATGCTGGTGAGAGGGAACATGGTAATGGCACCCAGCAGAGAGCCCACCTGGATAGCCACACCAGCCGCAAGCAGTGCTGGCCGGCCTCCACTGTGCAGCAGGGAATTGATCGCCACCTTGACGTATGAGAACACGCCTGCACACAGTACCCACGAGAGCACCTGAAAGTGGGGGTATAGAGGGGAGGTCTGCAGCAGCAGGCTAAATGGGAAGTCCCCCTGCTCTGAGACAAGCCCTATTCCTGCTTCATCTCTCCATTCTACTTACCACAAGGACCACACCTGCAGAGGTGCCCACAAGAGGAGGACAGGGACTTAAGACTGCCAGTGTCATCAGGTAGGCTCCAAAGAACATGCCCAGAATACACAGACCATACAGCCCTGCCAGAGACCTGCCAAGGATGGGCTGAGATTCAGGACTGGCTGTCCCAGGCCCTGGCTGACCTCAGGTTCCTCCCCACCGGGGCTTGGGGCCCATGTGCACCTGCATAGCACTGCCATGGCCAGAAAACAGGCAAGGGGGTTGGCGGAGCTACCCAGTACGACAGCCAAGTGGTAGGCCAGGCGCCCATAGGGTAGGCAGGAAAAGCTCTGTACTGCAGGCAGCACACCGTTGGTCAGAGCATTGGTGACAGCCAGCAGCCCCAGTAGACTGGCACTTCGGGAAGAGAACAGCTGATGGGCCTTAGGGTCTGGGCTGGGAGCAGTGTCTGCCACCTGGTCTGGTGGCTCCTGCAACGGTGAGACCTCTTCTTCCTCTTCCTCTTCCTCCTCTGTTCCTGGTGTTCCTATCTGAAGCCCTGCATCCACCATGGGGACAGAGGATGAAGATGGCAGTAGTAACAGGAGACCTTGGAAGGCAGCAGCAGAAGTGCCCAGAAGGGCAGTCATAACCCAGAAGAACGTGGTGGCAGAAAAGCGCTCGGGGAAATTGATGGGGGACTGCTGGATAGGAGACCCAGTGGTATCATTGGCCAGCACGGGCAGGCACTCAAGGCGGCCGACCCCCTGCACCAGCGCTAAAACACAAGGCAACAGGGAACTCAGGCCCTGGCCCAGGAAAAAAGAGCGTAAAAATGGAGGGGGCAGGTGGCTCAGGAAGGGCAGGAAAGTGACATTAGAAGCACAGCAGGCCAGTGACAATACAAAAGCCAGCGCGAGGAAGGCCACAGAGTGGGGCTGCCCTGCCACTGGGGCAACATGGTTCCACAGAGGGGCCAGCAGGGCTGTGCCCACTATGCTTAGTCCCTGCACCACTTGGATAGGGATCCGCTCGCCCTTGCCGCGGGCCAAACGCCTCCACAGGGTCACCAGCAGCAGACCCAGGTTCCCCAGAGCCACAAGCACAGAGAGGTACGAAGGGAGGCTCCAACCTGCAGCGGAGGGAGGAGACCGTGTAAGCGCACCAGGCTAAGGAACAAAGAGCACCTGAGGCCCATCTCCACCCACTTCACGCACCCTCCGGGAGCTCTTTCGTCACTACAGGCAGCTCTACCCAGATCCCGTTGACCGCAGCCCAGGAGCCCATGCCGAAGAGGGCCACGAATAGATGGGTTAGCACCAGTCGGCCCAGCGGAGGTGCTGCCATTAGGTCAAAGGGGGTCCTCCAGGACAAAGCGCAGGTAAACAGTCCACTCGTCACCACGTAGGTCCGAAGCTTCCCTGGCTACTCTAGGAGCCAAACCTCTTCCAGCTGGAGGGAGACAAAATTTTAGGCGAGTGGACAGAACCAGGGTCTGAGGTAAACAGATGGCAAGACCAAGGTACCTGGAGGGAGGCGGCAGAGAGATCAGGAGCTGCACGTACCAAGGAGCCTGCACCGGAACTCCACAGAGCAAGACTGGCAAACGGGAGAGCAAGAAGCTGGCCTGAAGCTGGCCTAAAGCGTGGCTCCCAGGAGGAGGACCAGCGAAGGAGTAGTTTCTGGTGCTTGAGGAGAATGAAGTCTCAGCACTGCTAAACCAATCAGGACCACGGCGAACTCCAAGGCAGACGGCGCGGGTCGGCGAGGGGCGTGGCTGACTGGCTGTATCCAGGGCTTCAGGGCTCCACCGCCGAGCGCTGTGCATCAGAGGCGTGGGGCAGAAGCTGCCCGCCCAGCACCAAGAGCACGCCGCTTGGTTCCGGACGCAGCCAAACCCCAGCTCCGGGACTGGAAGAAGACACCCTCAAATCCGCTAGACTCACTCACAGCGGAAGTCCCGCCCCCGGAAGCTAAGAGTAGTGGAAGGCCCGAGGCTGGGGCCACGCCTCTTCCTCCCAGCCCACACCCACCTTCCGCTTTTGCGGAGGTACCGGAGCTATGGCTCCTGTATCCTCTGGGCGAGTTCGTCGTCGAGCTCGAGGCTCCAAGCGGGCCGATGCGCGGGCCCGCTCGGCCGAGGACTGGTGGTGGGACAGGCTGGCACCTCGCGGTTCTGGATACCAACTGCTGCAAGCGGACAGCATGCTGCTCGTGTTGCCGGACCTAGAACCTACCCGCGCTCGTGCGCACAGGCGCGCCCCTCGCCGCGCTCCGAGACCTCTGACTCGCGGCCCTACAGCGGCAGCCAAGCAGAGGGCTAAGTCCCGACCTGAGCCGTCGCCCGATCAGGGCCCGGACTCCGGCTGGGGAGACCGTATTCCCTTAGAAGTCCTGGTGCATATTTTCGGGTTGTTGGTTGCGGCTCATGGGCCCATGCCGTTTCTTGGCAGGTACACTAACAACAGCGCCTGCCGGGGTAGGGACTGGCCCACTGAGTGGGTTGAGTTGCAAGGCAGAGGGCAAAGCATTTCAATAGGTATACACGAGTGCTCCGGCGCCTGTTTCCACTTGGAGCCCCCGAAGCCTGGCTTTTGAGACCGCTGCGCTGCAAGTTGCAAGGGCAGATATGCTGCTTCTAAGACACTTTATTGTAAGCATCACTCACGAAAAGCCATACACTCTCAGCGAACTGTTTCTTCTCCTAGGGCTGCACGCGTTTGCCGCCGTTGGCATGAAGCCACCTCCCATCCTTCACTCTGGCACACTGTGACCCTGTCACCCCCGCTGGTTGGCCGGGCTGCCAAGGGCAACCTTAAGGCAGAGAAGAAGCTCCTTGCTTCCCTGGAGTGGCTCATACCCAATCGGTGAGGGTCCCTTGTCATCTCATTCCCTTGCTCTACCAGTGCCTCCGTGTGTCATTGTTGGGTAGGGAGGATGCTGGCCAGAGGGGCAAGTGTGAGGACTCTAGTACAACTGGGCCTTGCTGTCGCCCAGGTTCTCACAGCTCCAGAGATTGACCCTCATCCATTGGAAGTCTCAAGTACGCCCTGTGTTGGAGGTGAGAACTTGAGCCTGTCCTGAACACCAGCTGTAACATCTGAGTTGCCCACTCTCGGGGAGTGCCCTGGTGCTGCCCCACAGAGATGTCTGCCTGTCTGCCTGCCCAGTTCTGTCTTGCTGACACCTTAGGTAGGAAGTTGCCAGAGGAAAAGGCACCCAAGTAGGTCTGGCATGGGCAGAATGGAGTCATAGCTGGGCCACAGGATGGACTTATCAGGTCCTTTCTCCTCAACCCCACATGGCCTCTCTTGCCACAGCTGGTTAGCAAGTTCTGCCCCCGGCTCACCTTCCTCAAGCTTTCAGACTGCCACAGTGTGACTTCTGACACCCTGGTAATGTTAGCCAAAGCCTGCCACCAGCTCCACAGCCTGGACCTACACCATTCCATGGTGAGTTCTGCGCCCCAAGGGGCCCTGCAAAAGCCTGGGCCCTTGTGAGGTGACACATACCCCTGTACTGGATCCCTAGGTAGAGTCCACAGCTGTGGTGAGCTTCTTGGAGGAGGCAGGGTCCCGAATGTGGAAGCTGTGGCTGACCTACAGTTCCCAGACGACAGCCATCTTGGGTGCGCTGCTGGTAGGTTGGTGATGGGCAGGGGCAGAGCTGCATGGGAACAGCCAGGCCTTTTGACCTAGTGTGTTTTCCCCACCATTACAGGGCAGCTGCTGCCCCCAGCTCCAGGTCCTGGAGGTCAGCACTGGCATGAGCTGCAACAGTACGCCCCTGCAGCTGCCCATAGAGGCTCTGCAGAAAGCCTGCCCCCAGCTACAGGTATCCATGCCCTACCTCCCTCCACTTGCCATTCGCCAACCTGTCTGCAGCCTGTCCCTCCTCCCAACTCCCAGGTGCTACGACTGCTGAATCTGATTTGGCTTCCCAAGCCTTGTGGACGAGGAGTGCCCCAGGGACCAGGCTTCCCCAGCCTTGAGGAGCTCTGCCTGGCTGGCTCTACCTGCAGCTTTGTGAGCAATGAGGTTCTGGGCCGCTTGCTCCATTGCTCTCCCAAGCTGCGCCTGCTGGATCTTCGCGGCTGTGCTAGGATCACACCTGCGGGCCTCTGTGATTTACCGTGTCAAGGTCAGCTGGCCTCACGTGGTAGGTGGGGTGGGGGATCACTGCCTGCCTGCTCACACTCAGTTCTTTCCTGGCAGAGCTGGAACAGCTGTACCTGGGCCTGTACGGCATGTCTGACGGGCTGACTCTGGCCAAGAAAGGCAGCCCCTTGTTGACCCAGAAGTGGTATCACAGTCTCAGGGAACTTGACATCAGTGGCCAAGGATTCAGCGAGAAAGACCTGGAACAGGCCCTAGCTGTTTTCTCTGGCACCTCTGGGGGCTTACATCCAGCCTTGTGCTCCCTCAACCTCAGGGGTACCCGAGTTACACCAAGCACAGTCAGGTCAGTGCCTCTTTCTTTAGTTCTGTGAATTTTGTATTTGCTTATCTGACTTGGGGAACCAGAGGTGTCCTCCCTCGTTTCACTTTTCCAGGGGCCAAGATGAGTGTAGGTCAGACTCCTACTTGGGGACATCAGAAGAACTAGGCTTAGGCCTGGGTGGCTCGAGGTCATTGGCCTGGTGTAGAGTGAGGACAGACAAGGCTCCTGGCCAACAGCTCACTTTCCCATGGCCTGCCTGTTCCACAGTTCTGTGATTAGCAGTTGCCCAGGGCTGCTGTATCTCAATCTGGAGTCCTGCCGGTGCCTCCCCAGGGGACTGAAGCGTGCCTACCGGGGCCTGGAGGAAGTTCAGTGGTGTCTAGAGCAGCTGCTTACGAGCCCGCTGTCCTCCAGATAGTCTACTTAACTGGACACCAACCAGCTTTGCCCTGCCCCTTTTCACTTGCAGATGTTTGAGATTTTGTTACAATAAAGTATTTTTAAGCTTTCTGTATGGTCCCTTGTTGTTTCATTTGAGATTCTGCTCACGGTAACCCAGGCTGGCCTGGAACTCAGTGTAGCCCAGGCTGACCTTACACTCACAGCAGGTCCACCTATCTCAGCCTCCCGGGTGATAGACTTACAAGCATGGACCAACGTATACGGTCCTTAGAGTAAGTTGTTGGGTGAAAAACAGGGGTTATACCTGATGGAGCGGTTACAGCATACTAGGCCTGTGTATGTGGGAATGGCCCTTAGGTGTTCTAGCCCAAGGGTCTGCTGTGTCTGCTCACCACAGAGTTTGACTCTTGGACTGTGAATTCCACCCTTGGGACACAGTTATCTGAGGATAGGGTAAGGCGTGAGGTATAAAATGGTGAAAAGAGCCAGGCGGTGGTGACACATACCTTTAATCCCAGCACCCGGGAGGCAGAGGCAGGCAGATCTACAAGAGCTAGTGTCAGGACAGGCTCCAAAGCTACAGAGAAACCCTGTCTTGAAAAACCAAATAAATAAATGGTGAAAAGAAGGCACAGAGGCCTTTATCAGCCACCAGAATCCGTGAGTTGATAATGTTGGCAACAGTGGCTTAGGCTGTCCAGCCATGAGGAAGTTACGCTCCTCCAGGCCATAGAGACTGGCCAGAGAGTAGTGCTCACTAGAAAGGTGTGGTCAATAGAATAGCCCCTTCTAGAATCCTTTACCCTGAACTTCTAGAACCCAGGCAGTACAGCCTGGACTGTTATCTACTTCCCAGCCGCGCTGTTGTCTGGCAGCTCCTGCTCCATCCTGAACTGCAGCCCTGGAATTGTCTCGGGTGGGAGCCTTGTATATAGACAGTGGATGGTGTGGCAGTGGGCAAGCTGTACGCTGACTACTTCTACCTAACTAGGTTCCCAAGGAGCAGACCACTGGCCTCCCTACATCTGTCTTTGCCACGCGCTTCCAGCTCTGGGCCGTAGGACTCTTCTCTACTGAGCGCCACTTAGCCAATCGCCTCAAGAGCAACAGCTTTTACCCCTTCAAGCAGCAGCAGCCAGATGGTGGGCAGGGGACTGGGCATGGCCAGGTTCCCACAAGTGGAGAGGCTGGCTGAAGCTGGGTGGGTTAGGGTGGGCAGGTGCACTTGCAGGGGCAGACACTGTAGTAGCATGGAGAACCTGCACTGGGAGGGTCCCCCTGGCACTGCCCAGCAGCTGGGGGCAGCTCCAGGCTGTCCTCATGTGCTGGGCCATGCTGTCCTCAGTGTTTGTGCTCGAGTACTATCTGGACACACTCTGGAAGGGGACGCTGCTCTTCATCGTCTGCCTTGTCTTGGTCTGCTCTGATGTCCTGAGAACGGTCAGAGCTCCTGCACCCCACCCCCCTCTCCCTTGGCATGAGGAACACACAGAAGCTCCTGCCAGAGCTCACCTCCCTGTTAATCCTTGGTGCCCACAGGTGGAGAAGCAGGAGACCTGGTGCTTTTCTCTCTATGGCATGGCTATAGGCCTATGGCTCATGGTTTCCTCAATCCCCCGGCGCCGCCTAGTGCTGAACCACACCCGCGGCATGTACCATTTCTCCATCAGTGGCCGAACTGTGTGTCAGGGCCCTATGCATCTGGTCTATGTGCGCCTGGCACTCAGCTCTGACGGTGATGCCTGGGATAGGAGAGGGTAGAGGGGGAGGGATGTGGATTCAGAGCTGGGAGGGGCCAATAGTCCATCTGGACACTCTCACCTTGGAGGCCCCGCCCCTACCCTCCTACATTCCTCCACCCCCATATCCCCCACCCCTGGCTCTGGGAGGTTAGGTTCCTGGCTCAGTTGCTCATTTATTGGCAGTCTATGGCAGGTGCTTCTTCCAGCTGGTCCTTTGTGGCCACAGTCTAGAGCCACTTGTTCTGGTGCAGCTGTCAGAGCGCTATGAGGTGGGTCCTGCCCTCCCTCCCAAAAAGATACTAACTACTGCTTAGAGTTCTTGAATGGGGCTATTTTTTCTCTGTTGAGGCCTCCCCTCTGCTAAGTGTGGCAGGAGCAGGAGCGCTGTGGATTCTCGGGGCAGGGGTAGGGGAACTCCCTGGGGAAGGGGAAGGAGTATGTAAAGAGCAAACTGGTGGGGATTCTCCTGTCTGGAGGACCAACAACTGGCTGCCACTGACTTACTCATAGCAAATGGAATTCCTGGGTCGGCACATTGCCCGGAAACTCAACATCAACTACTTTGACTACTTGGCCTCCTCCTACCGTCATGTTGTCCGCCACTGGCCACTGGGGGCCACCTTTAGCCCAGGCATTGTGCAGCGGAAAACACAAATCTACACTAAGTCAAGTGTCACCGACCTGGATGTTTAACTCTGGGGCCTGAACCCCACCCCACACTCCTTTTCCCTATGCTGTCCCTTATCCCCATCCTGGAGGGACTGCCAGCCAGCCCCACCTACTAGCCTTCTTCTTACTAAAGCTGCTTCAACCTCCAGCCAGGTGGTTTTCTGTTGTTTGTTTTTGAGGGGGTTTCCTTTAAAGGTCTTCTCCTAGCACAACCTTCTAGGGCCTGAGGATCCCATCTTCTCCACTACTAGAGTAAATTCCACAGTTTGGGTCAGAAGAAGCAAGGAGGGGCTGGAGAGATGGCTCAGTGGTTAAGAGCATTGCCTGCTCTTCCGAAGGTCCTGAGTTCAATTCCCAGCAACCACATGGTGGCTCACAACCNAAAAACAAACAAACAAAATCCCCCTCCCTTAACAGCTCTACCACTGAACTATATTTCTTCCCTGGATATTAATTAATAATAAAATATTAATCAATTTATTAATCGACAGGGTTTCAATGTGTAGCCCTGGTGGGCCTGGAACTTAATATGTAAACCAGGCTGGCCTAGAACTGATAGGGATACACCTGCTTCTGTCTCTCTAGTGCTGGGATTAAAGGCATGTGCCACCATCACTAGCTAAATTGGCATGTTTTGGGATCCTAATAAGTTTTCACATACCAATTACCTGTTAACCTCTTTGGGGGTCTAGGAATGTTCATTCTATAAAATTTCACTCGTGGGGCTGGAGAGATAGCTCAGCAGTTAAGGGTCCTGGCTGCTCTTCCAGAGGACCTGAGTTCAATTCCCAGCACTCACATGACAGCTCACAACTGTCTGCAACTCCACCTCCAGGGGACCTGGCATTGTCACACAGACACATATGCAGGCAAAACACCAATACACACAAAATAAATTATTTTTAAAAATTTCACTTCAGTTATTTTTTATAGAATACTAGACTGATTTATAGTTAATGAAAATGTTTACTACTTAGACATTTGCTCTTCATGTGTATACATGTTCATATGCCAATGATCATGTGTGCAGGTTTGTGTATGTGCATGGTAAAACCGGAGAACTTCCTCTGGTGTCTTACTTCAGAAACATCCTTTGCCTTTTTTTTTTTTTTTGGAGACAGGGTCTCTCATTGGCCAAGAACTCACCAAGTAGGCTACATGGACTAGCCAATGAGCTTGGGGACCTGCCTGGCTCTTATCTTCCCAGTGTTTTTTCTTTTAAGGACACAGCTATGGCTGTGTTGTGACCCAAACTCTCTCTCTCTCTTTTTTTTTTTTTTGGTTTTTCGAGACAGGGTTTCTCTGTGGCTTTGGAGCCTGTCCTGGAACTAGCTCTTATAGACCAGGCTGGTCTCGAACTCACAGAGATCCGCCTGCCTCTGCCNAAAAAAAAAAAGAAGCAAGGAAACTATGTAACCTCGCCTCTGATTGTCTGAACTCCTCACTAAGCTGGGACTTCCTGTCCCTCTTAGCCAGCAATACTGAATTAGGGCTAACCAATGAAGCCGAGGAGTCAGAATATGATTGGTCTGTCTGGTAGGCACCTGCCTCTAGTGCAGCCAGCAGTGATATGGGGCAGAGCCAGACAATATGCCCTGGGCCTTCTGGTATATACAGGACTGTGCTTATGCACACGTGGCTCCCAGAGTCCGGTCCACCATGGCCTATGTGTCTCTGGTGAGCTCCCTTGTCTGATAGAACACTCTAGCTCCCATACTAGCACCTGAGGCCTCCTGATGCCTGGGGCTGCCATAGGAGCAGAGGACTACTGTCCACCTGGCTCTGTGGTCAACATGCTGGCATGTGTCCCTGGGACCACGGCTAGCTATGTAATTTGTAGAGTCACAAGATGAAAATATGGAACCTTGCCTAGTGGTCATCTTTAATCCCAGCACTTGGGAGGCAGAGACAGGCGGATATCTGTGAGTCCAAAGCCAGCCTGGTCTACAAAGCAAGTTCCAGGCCAACCAGAGCTGTTACACAGAGAAACCCTGTCTCAGGGTGGGGGCGGGAGGAGGAAGGAAATATGGACTCTTTGTTCAAATGTTAAGGAGCAAGACTTGCTGGCACATACCTGTAATCCCAGCTTTTGGAGGATAGAAAGATCAGAAGTTCATGGTCATCCTCTGATACATTGTGAGTTTCAAGCCAGCCTTGGGCTAATGAGACCCTGTTTCAGCAATAACAATAAAAGTTACTAAGGTGCTAGGCATAATCATAGCACCCAGGAGATGGAGGTAGTTTGGGTTACATAATGAGATTCTGTCTCGGAAAAAAGAAAAAAGTTAATAAGGGATCTGGAGTGTAGGATATAGCTCACAGTGGAATGTTTGCCTGGTGTGTGTAAGGCATAGGCTCTATCAATCTGTTGGGACAAAAAAAAAAGGAAGAAAGGAAGAAAACAGAAGGAAGGATAGGGAGAAAAGGATGATGGACAGAAAATGTCCTTGGAAAATCCCAAACTGTTAGTCATGCCAATGGAAAATGGCTGGGACGTTCAATGAGAAGTTCTGTGAGCAGTGGGCACAGGAACTGCAGAGAGGAGTCAGCTGGGGTCACAGTTTGAACCATTTACTGGATAGGTAGATCCTGGACAGCAAAGCCGCTTCTTGTATGGCCCAGGGTTTCTGTCCTGGACACTGGGGCTGGTGACCAGGATGGGAGTGAGTGTTCTCAGGGGAGTTGGGTCTGAAGTTGCTGGGCAAAATCACTCAGTATTTGCTATTATTTTCAGATCTGAGGATTGAACTCAGGGACTCATAGGTGCTAGGAAAACGGTGTCCCACTGAACTGTAATTTTTTTATCCTTGCACCGAGTTTTATTTGTTTGCTTATTATTATTATTATTATTATTTTACTTTAACCAGAAAGGCATGGGGAGAAGGAAGGAGCTGCATGCAGAGGTCTGTATCTTGATCGGTTACTTGTTGCTGCGACCAAATACCAGACAAGAAACAGCTTAAAGGAGAAAGTGTTTATATTGGCTCGTGAGTGATGGGCTACAGCTTGTTATGGGGGGGGGGAGGCACAGCCAGCAAGAGCACAGAGTAGCTGATCTCATTTGTATCTACAGTAGGGAAGCAGAGAGAGAATATTGGTGCTCAGCTCACTTCTTCCCTTATATACAACCAATATTCTAGACCACAAGATGTTGTTACCCACATTTAAGGAGGGTCTCACAGACATACCTAGCAGTGTTTTTCCATGGTGCTTCTAAGTTCAGTCAAGTTGACAAAATTGACCACCACATTTTTCTTATGTTTACAAAGCTGAGGGCCTGGGTAAGATGTGTCTGGCAGCCAGGCAGGGGTAATAGATGAAAACGTGTACAGGGATGCCAACCTGGTATCTGACACAGAGGCAGAGGAAGAGCCTTCAGAGACAGGGAACCAGGAATGGGAAGAAAGATGGGTACTTCAGAGAAGGGGCTCATAAGCTCTGCACAAGTGAGGAGAGGAAGGGAAACAGTGAAACTCAAGTAGAGAAAGAGGTGGCGGACTACTAGATGTAGATCTCATTTGGGTACAGTTAAGACACATTGTGGGGTTGGAGATGAGGCTCAGTGGTTAAGGGAACAAGCTGCTTATTTAGAGAACCCAACACTGGTCTCCAGCGCCCAAATGAAGTGTCTCACAACTGCCCACAACTCTCGCTCCAGGGAATCTAGCACCCTCTTGTCTCTGTGGGCACAAGTGGACACACCACAGACACACAGACACACACATACCACACATACATACATGCACAAACATTTTTAAAAGAATACTAGTGTACAAATATTACTGTTCTAAAAGATTTATTATGAAGCAGGTGATTGAATACTTGTAGGAACCATGTTCTTGGATGAGCAGAAAAGGAAGATGAGGGCTACAAGTGTGCTTGGGAACAGGATCTTTTCCCTCTCTCCTCTGCTTCTGCCCTAGAAAGTAGCTGGTCAGGCATACAGTCACAATGGACTATACTCAGCCTGCACTGCATATCATTCTGGAGGTTATCTAAATAATTCCTGGTTAAGGCAATATGTTTTTAATTTCAGAAACTGTCCTTATATGTAAGTTTTCAGTTTTTGCCATTTCTTTTTTTTTTGAATTTTTTGTTTTTGGATAGAGTTTCTCTCAATAGTTCTGGCTGGCTGTCCTGGGACTCACTCTATAGACCAGGATGACCTTGAACTTGGAGAGCTGCCAAGTCTAGGTTCCTCTTCCTCTCAGGTGCTAGGAGTCCAGGCTTGCACAGGACACTCAGCTTGATCACCATTTTAGTGGTATAGAGCAGTAGGTTTAAAAAAAAAAAAAAAGAGGCATGATCAGGATCAACTCCCTGCACCCACATGGCAGCTCACAACGCAACTCCAAGATCTTGACACCCTCACACAGACATGCATGCAGGCAAAACACCAGTTCACATAAAAGAAAATTTTTAAAAGGGGTATGAAATAGCCTTTCGTGGAATGGGATAATAACCAGACAGGAATGTATAGCAAGGGAATGCCCACTTGCGTTGTGAATGTGTGACTTCATAATCTAGAAAAGCAGAACTCTGTGGCTCAGATTTGCTCAGTGGGCACTTAGCCAGGAAAATGTGAGTGATTTTAATTCTGGTCTGTGGAATCCAAGCTGAGGAGGAAGAGGACAAGGTTTCAGTTCGCTATAGTTACTTCAGCATCCACAGAGTATGCAAACCATAAACAACAATGTCCCCCAAATTCTGTGGGCTAGCCCCCTCAACAGGGTCGGTATACTCTACCTGTGTAGCTGGGATAATTCATGTAGCTATACTAGCTAGAAGCTTGGTTGGGGCCACAATGTCCAAGATGACCTGCCATCATGCAGGACTCTTTTCCAAGTAGTGTCTAATCATTCAGCAGGTCCCCAGATGTTGGTT